>JAULBX010025941.1:4320-244064 GCA_032358255.1 Heterotrichella gracilis
TGTGATCACTGGCAGGTGCAAGAACCCTAACAAGAACCCTAAGCTAAGTCGGTCACGTTGGACACGCCACCCTGCATAAGCCACAGCGGTACCCTTTGTGGTGTGATCACTGGCAGGTGCAAGAACCCTAACAAGAACCCTAAGCTAAGTCGGTCACGTTGGACACGCCACCCTGCATCAGCCACAGCGATGTTGCTTCCTCTTTGTGGTGTGGTCACTGGCAGGCACAGCAACCCTACTTTCGGGTCGTTCTTAACAACCCTAAACAACAACCCTAAACCTGGCCCACTAGCAGTGACTTAAAGCTGGCCCTTGAGTTGCGAGAGCAGGCATGCTACCCTGCACAAGAACCCTAACCCTGGCCCTTCAAATGGCGACGACAGGCATCCTACACCCTAAACAAATAACCTAAAACTGCAAAGACGCAGACAGCCGCCACACCCGCACCACCACCCCCAGGCTTTCCCTCAGCACCCCCCACTCCCCACCCCCAGTCTCCCCCCCGCACCTGCACCACCACCCCCAGGTTTTCCTTCAGCACCGCCCACGCAGCAGGCGGCAGGTCCCCTCCCCTCCTCCCCTTGTAATCCGGCACCTCCCCTACAGCCCGCTCCGACATGACCACTCCCCCCTTGTCCTGGTCTGCAGTCACCACACACACCCGCAGGGGCAGGCCAATGAGCCCGGCCATGGCGCGCTGGCGCAGGGCCTTGCGGGTGTCCGGTGAGGGGTCTGCGGGGTGGTGGGCGGTGGGTGGGGATGTGTCACATGCAAGCTTTGCTCATGCACACGGATAAAAAATCTTCTTGATCACCATATCAATTGCACCTCAGAGTGATGGCCGGGAACGCTGCTGGCCCCTGGGTGCATACACCACAATAATCGGGTTATTCCCCTGCCTTGCCACCAACTCCCAAATGTACGCCACATGGCCCCTCCAAAACAACCCCCCCTCACCTGCCTCCTCACACTGCTCCAGCAACCGCTGCACCACCCTCAGCGCACGCATGGTGGTGCAGGTGGAGACACCAGCGTCAATTGGGTAACTATTCCTATCCCTCCGAACACATCCCAAGTGCCGGCCCCACTTTCAGACACAACACCGCCGTCCCACCCTCCTTTACCCCCACCCCTCACCTGCCTCCTCACACTGCTCCAGCAGCCGCTGCTCAGCCCTCAGCGCCCGCATGGCGGTGGCGGGTGCCAGCTGCGTCAAGGGCACAAAACCCGACACCCCCTCGGGGCTCCGCACCACCACACCCCCTGCGTTGGACCCCGTCACGGTCACGGGGATGACCTGGCGGCTGGCCAGGATCTGCGCTGCCTGGGCATTTTGGGGCCGCGGGGTGGGCGCCTGTGCGGCGCTGGGCGCTGCTGCGGAGATGGGTGGCGGGTGTGGTGGGTGTAATGCGGGGGTGGCGGTGGACGGGTGGGGGGGAGCGGGTGTGGGTGATTTGAGTGCGGTGATCGTATTACATGACGAAGGCCGGGCAGGGAGGCGAGCTCATGGGTAGTTGCAGGGTGTGAGGGCAGCACATGCAGCCAAGGGATGCAAATGTACAAGTGGGGCGCAATGGCATGTGATGCACCATGGCGCAAGGGAGGCAAATTGGTAAAGCTATTCACATGGTGGGGAATTATAATAATCAGATTGCTAGTGAACAGAATAACTTGTGGGCTTCACGGCTGCAGACGATGCGATTAGATATGGTGTTACATGTACACATGCGCCATCCATGTTCACCTGTGCAGAGTGGGGAACAACATGTGGCGCCACATGCACAAGGGGAGGACAAGATGGCACCATGGGCAACATACCCAAGAGACATTTATTGACATGGCGCCGCATGCAAACACGGGCGACTGGTACCCATTGGCGGCAGATAGCTCCAATTTACCGTACACACCTGGTACTGGGGACCTGATCAATGGTCGGATCGATGGGGGTGTCTCCACACCGCCACCCTGGACCCCGCTCCTGCTGCCAGCTTCCTCCGACTCAACCCCAGCCTCCACCGCTGGTGCCGCCTCTGCAGCCGCCTCCACACCCGCCTCCACACCCGCAGCCGCCTTGGCCGCCTCTCTAGCGGCTGGTGCTGGTGAGGCAGCCAGCGGCACCTCGGCTTGTGTGGCAGGCACCACAGTGCTGGGTGGAGGTGCAGCAGCGGCGACCGGGGCCACGGCCATGGGTTTGACTGGCGTGGTGGGCGCTGGTGCTGGTGCTGGTGCCGGTACTGCCGTTGCTGCTGCCGGTGGAGGTGGTGCTTGTGCTAGTACTGGTGGTGGTGGTGGTGGTGCCGGCGCTGGTGGTAGTGCTTGTGCTAGTGCTGGTGGTGGTGATGGTGGTGGTGGTGCCGGCGCTGCTGCTGCTGGTGGTGGTGGTGGTGCTTGTGTTAGTGCTGGTGCTGGCGCTGGTGGTGGTGGTGGTGCTGCTGGTACCGGCAATCGCGCCGTTACTGGTGCCGGTGCCGGTGTCGGTGCAGCTGGTGGGGTTGCGGTGCGCGCGGGCTTGCCTCCCCCCTCTGTGGTCCATTGCTTAGCTGTCGGCAAGGGTTTGGAGGGTTTCTGGGGCTTGGCGGATGATGCGCCTGCTGGCGCGGGGAGTGAAGCTGCACGAGGCTCCCGGGCAATGGGACCAGGTTCGGCCTTTGGCGGGGGAGCTTTCCTCGCAGGTGTGGCACGCTCTGAGGCGGGAGGGGCCATTGGTTGGGGTTTGGCTGGCTTCAGGACAGCCGCCACCGGCTCTGGAACCACCTCCGCTGCCTGCTGGGGTCGCGAGGGTTTGGCTTGCGCTGGCGGGGCAGGCACAGGCTTGAGTGGGGCAGCCGCTGCCTGTGCTGGCTCCTCGACGCCCTGGGGTTTGGAGGGTTTCTGTAGGGTTTTGGCCACCTGCGACTGGCTCACCAATGCCGCTTTGGGCGCGGCGGGCTTCCTCAGGCTGGTGTCTTTCTTGAATGACATGCGCACGGCTGTTGGCTGGGGTAGCGCCTAGAAAAATGGAACGGAATATTTCACAATGACGGAAAGGCCAGTGCCATCCTTGGGGTCCTCTCATCATGCTGAGGGCCATGCTTTGGTGGAATATACAGATGTCATGTGGCAGATAAATAACCATTAAAACTTGTCTGATCTATAATCAATATTCACACTTCAGTTTATTCAACATATACATTACATTTACCCCTGAATTTGCGACAAAACAACACCATGCAGCCAGTCAGAGCAAAACTTGCCTGGGATAAGGGCCTCTTTGCCTTGAGGGTCACTGCCCCCAGCTCAGCGGCAGTGAGAGAGGGTTTTGCCAAGGATTTTGCGGAGGGTTTTGCAGCCACTTTGCCACCCAGCAAGGCGTCAAAGTCCTCGTAGTTGAAGCCTGCGGCAGGTGGGGGTATGGGGGTTACATGGAGCGGGCTGTGGTATGACAGGGGCTTGCTTTGGGTTGGCACTTGGCAGCTGCTTGTGAAGGTCAGGAGTACATGGCATGTTTGCACTCTTTGGGCATGCATCCTGGCCTAGCCACATGAAAATGTAGCTGCTTGGTGCACTGCCATGTCAGCTCATATTGGATTAGTTAGTTAGTTAGTTACATGCATTCCAGCAATACAGCCAGATTAGTAGTCGGTCAAATTGGATTGTCAGAGGACTATCTAGGTGCCATGCGACAGAGACTAATATCACCGCCAGAGCCATGGCAAAGGATGGTGCAGCCGTGCTTTTCATCCATGACAGATATCTTTGCAATTATAAGCAGAGAGAAAGGCTCCAAGCCAAGCACCAGCTTACCGTTCGCATCTCGTTCTGATCAGGTATGTGACTAAACAGAAAACCAGCATCAATAATTTATGTCAGGACTTGTGTAGCACCAATGGGCTGGGCAAGAGCAACGTACTTGCTTCGTCAAAATAAATAAAGTATTAATTATGGAACAACGTACTTGCTTCATCAAAGTCTTCAAAGCTGGGCAGGTCCATGGCCAGGGCGTCCTCCTCAAGCCCAGCAAACTTGTCCGGATCCGGCTCGTAGCCCTGCACACACAAAGGTTAGACATGTGGTCAGTTGAGCTGTGTGAGATCACCGGGTGACTGTCCCACTGGTTCAGGGGGTTTAAGCAGCTCAATGATAGCAACAGGAGGAAGTAGAGGCAAAAGTGACACAGCTCCTGGGGTTTGAGAAATGAGGGTTTGAGAATTGAATAAATATGAACTACAATTTCAGTGCTCGCTTTCATAACGCTGCATCCCATGAAACCCTGCGATGTCAAAACCTTGGCATTTGTATTGTGCACATCATAGGGAACTCAAAAGTTGCTGAAACCCTACTCTTGAAAACCCTAATCTTGAAAACCCTAAGCAAACGGCGGCATTGCATGGCCGCCGGTGGGGCCCCACCCAATGGAATCTGCACCGTCGGCGTTGGAAGTCACCTCTCCAACTAGAGACAAAGGTAAACCTTGGCGAGGGAGCAGTGCAGTTTAGGGTGATCTGAGCAGCCTCGTGACGTTTGTGAGCCACCCAACGCAGCGGTGTATGGTATGCGTGACCCGTCTTGTGCCAGCAGCTCTTTCTGTGCACACCCTGGGATGCAACTCCAGTTGCTTTTTCGAAAGACGATACTCCCGATCTCGCACACCGGTTGCTTGCACTCCTTGCTTCTGAACTGTTAAGCAGTGCCAAACGCAGTTTCCATCGTCCGCATGGAGGTTTTCCACGGATGAATTTCGCCAACCTTTGCAGCTTGTTAGAACAATTGGTTGTGAAACCAGGTTTGGGACGTGCTTGAGGCTGCGGCAACCAACCATATCTAAACATTTGCTGGGGAGGGTGGCTCAGCTTGACATCTAGGCGCGGCCCTGGCGTAGCATGGGCAAATTTTGGACTAATATGCTGGACGTTTGCTGCTGTGGCAAATTTGCTAGGGACAATGACACCTATTTGCAACCACTCAACGTCTTCCAGCCCAGAAACACAACCACGGTGGAGGAGTTTGTAGAGCTGTCCATCCAGGCCAGGGAGAGGATGTGGAAGAAGGTGGGGACGCTGGATCCCATCGCGCTGGGGCAAACCAGCTCTGCAGCTGTTGGAGGGCCGAAGTGGCCAGCCTTGCGGCAGTCCTTCAGGCTGATCAGGAGGAGCTCAGGCACCGTCATACTGGCCAGTGACGGGCTGTCAGACCCTTTTGATGACATCGCGGAAGGTGTGTGCAAAAATCCCTTCTTATGTTGTTACCGCTAAGGCACCAGTGGCATGTGAAGGGTGGCCTATGCTTGTAATGAGCCTGGGACTTGGCTTCAGCTTGTGTAGAGCTATGGGGATGCAACTAGTTTGTGCACACCATGCATACATGTGAGTGTAACTGCGGGTTGCACTTTGTAGCCTGTGTTTTTGGGAGCGATCAGCACCAATGGTTTGGTTGAGCGTTGCCCCAATGTGGTTCAGGGGAGGGGAACGTGAACGGCTTCCGGCTGGAGTTCTTCATCGAGACGCCCGAGGACGAGCTGGGCGAGAGCATGCAGGACATCAAGAGCAGCTGGCAGTTCCAGTTGCTATACACTGTCAGCCAGCTAGCAGCAGGTATACCCCACACATACACTAGTGTAGTGGGTAGAACGTGCGCTCCAGCAGCACAGCCACATGAACAGCTACCCTTGCACAGCTTGCCCCACCCTAATCCAAATCCATCGTTGGCACATCATCAACCAGCTCTGGAGGCGCAAAGCTTCAAGGTCCCATGACACTGCCGTGCACCCAACACTCTGACAAGCACTCTCAGGGAGGGAGCCCTCATGAAAGCAGCATGAGCAACACACATGCACAGCCCTTCATCACGCTGACACCTGTCTACCCTGCAGGCCACGGCGGCATCCGCAACATCATCGACGATATGCACCTGCTATCCACGGAGGCCGAGGGCGTGAACGAGGCGCTGCCGGAGGAGTTCAAGCCCGCGCTGGTGAACAAGCACGGCAGGGTGGGGGCGCTGCTGGGCATGCTGGATGTGACGGACGATGAGCGGCAGGGTGGGTGCAGGCTTTAGGGGTTAGAGCAATTTAGGGTTTTGAACTGGTAGGCAAGCTGGACGTGATGGGCAACGCGCGGCAGGGTGGGTGTTGGGTTTAAGAATTAGAGCGGCAAGGTGGGTGTAGGGAGTAGGGTTTAGAGCGGTTGGCTGTGCAGTTCCGGTTAGAATACACGCACAGTGAGTGTAATTATTACACTTCATGCATCCAGAGGGGGCGTTGTTGCCAGAGGGAACATGGGCCAGGCTCTTGGCAGGGGCCCTGTTTAGGTTATGGCATTTGGGGTTTAGGGTTTTACAGCAGCAGCAGACATGCAGTTACTCCATGAGAAGTTGTATGGGATGCCGCTCACAGACATTGGTTTGGCTTTAGGTTGAGCAGCAGCCGCGGCAGACATCCCCCCTTGTTCTCGCGCAGGCGTCCCCGACAAAATCGATGGCATGCCGCTGACCGACGTGCGCATGGTCAACCTCAAGCTGCTCACGCTGGCCGAGCTCAAGCTCATCACTGACCGGGGGGCGCAGGGGCGCACGCGGCTCAACGAGATGTTCACCGGGGAGGAGAGGCTGGTGTCGTCGCTCAAGAGGGCATCCATCGTCTGATAGGCATTGCAGCGGACCCTTAACAGCAGCAGAGAAAACCCTCCTGTCAGCCACCGAGGGGTCCCCCCCACTGCGAGCTGCCAAGGGCTAATGGTTGCCCCGCTGAAGAGGGTAGGAGGCATCCATTGTCTGACGACAGGGCCTGTCCTAGTTGCCAGCCGGGCAGACCCAGCTCCGTTGCACAGTGTTGAGTGCAGCAGCCATGCATGTGCGTCACGCACAGGGGACAGTGCAGTAGCAATAATGTGCGAGTGGGCTTCAGGGTTGTAGGGTTTGCTGCAGCACCTGCACCTGCACTTGCGGATGGACCGCACCTTTATTTACATGCGCTTTCTGGTTTTCCCATAGCTTTGCACTTGATCTATTCGAATGTACCACGTACGCTAGCATTTTGCTTTTGATTTCCTACTTTGAGAGGCCGCGTCCTCGCCGCCGCAATGCATGCACCACATGGTGCGGCACACAGTCAGCAGCGCATTGCATCTACGTGCAGCATGCACCACACAGCATGCCAGCAGGGCAGCAAGCTACCTACCCAGCAGACCCTAAGCAGACCCCAATGCGCCACCTGGGCTGCCAGCCAACAGCACACAACTTAAAGCACCACCTTGGCAGCAAGCTACGCACACAGCACACACCACATCGCGGCGGTACCACGCACCTGGGGCCTCGCCGGAGCTTGCACCAGCGCCGGGACTGGCTTCTCCCTGGAGGGGCGCGCAACAAGCAGCTCAAACATGGCGCCTGCGGGGGGGAAGGGGAGGGGGGGGCATGTGGGTGGGTGGGTGGGGCACGGCACCAAGCCAGCCAGCAGGGTATGGGGTAGGCCTAGGGGGGGGGCTACATGTGGGATTCCTTCCGATTGAAAGGCAAAAACACTCAGGCCGTTGTTGCATCCTTCCCCCAGGTGCAGTAGGCATGATGGTCTGTAAGAATACTGCGATGACTAATTTTCTTGTTGTTTGTGCCAACTGGTTCCAGGACCTTTTAAGTCTTTGGACAGTGTACAGGTTCCAACTATGCCAGTCATGCATGAGTCATCCAGCATCATGCCGTGGCCGTGCTACTGAGGGCGAATACTTCACAAAATTCCATGACATGCACACCGGTGCCCTCATGTGCTGCCCTGACTACCAGGGACAGCACGTGGCATACTCTGGTGCAGCGCATGCGCCAGCCGCCATACCCATGCACCCATGAGCACCCTCCGACTCTTTATAAATGTGAACTCATCTAGCACCACTGGTAGAAAGAGTTGAATCCGAGGGCTGGACAACCCGCACTTACGTTCACCACACCCCACCAAAAACGCCCCACATCCTCACCTTCCATGTCATCGTCAGCCATGCCTCCCTCCGGGAACCCCTCTGCCGCCCAGCCGGCCCCTGCAAGCTGCGTTGAGTCCGCCCTGGCCTTATTGCGCAGCAGGGTGGGTGAGGGGCGCGCGGGGCGGGGCGTGGGCCGCAGCTCGCGCCGCACCGCCTCGGTGATCTCATCGTCATTCACCTGCAGGGAGGGGTGGTTTTGGGTTAAGGGTGGGGATATCTTTGTCGCTAGTGCAGTGGGCCACTGCCAGTGGCGCTTCCATGTGCCATGGCACTGCCTTAGCGACTGTCGTGGGTCTTTATGTCACTGGTGCGATGGCGCGGCTTGCCACCAAGTGCTTTGCGCCACGCAATCCACCCCCACACATGATGGTGCGCCACCCACCACACACCACCATATGTGCACATCACAGATCTCCCCCCCCCACACACACTCACAGCAGACTGCTCCCACAGTTTCCCCCCCTACCTTGCTCTTGGCCTTGAGCAGGGAGCGGCTGGGTGTCCCCTCCCCCGCCCCCGCGCCCCCCAGCAGCGCCTCCATCACTGCATAGCTGGGCCGCTCTGCTGCCTCCCACCTGCACATAACCAAGGGCGGGTATGAGATTGAGTGGTCAATGCGAAACAAGATGCATTTGATATCAAATGAAGCGGGCGGAGGTTTCATGTCAGCATTGCAAGGCTGGGTCGCTTGGCGGCCTCCCACATTGCGTGCACATGGGTGTAACTTTCAGGTGATGAAGGTATAGGGCCAATTACGGTTCAGCAGTACATGCGAAGAAATGGTACAAAATGCCGAAACTAGCCGATATGCCAAGTAAATATACGTATGTAGAACAGGTACTAGGCCTTAGTGTGGAGGCCTGATGCGTGGACCCAACTGATGCTCAATCCCATGGCCCATAATTAGATAACCGAGTTCACCTTTGGAAAAAGTAATTGAGCACGCAAGGGGTTAGCCCCAAACCCCAGCCCACCCACTCCTGCAGGTATGCCTCCGCCACTCACCAAACCCTAAACCCGGACGCATCAAACCCTAAACCCAAAACCACCAAGCTCTGCACCCCAGCCAACTCACTCCTGCAGGTATGCCTCCGCCTTGTCGTCAAACCCTAGCTGAGGGTTCTCCGCCCCCACCACGGCCGCCACCTCCTGCGCGCTGTCCCCAATCAGCCTCCCAAAGTGCAGGTAGTCAGCCATAGTAACCCCTGGGGGCAGCCCACTGGCTATGGCATCTGGGTTCCCATCGCCGCCAAAGCTCTTGGACTGCATGGGGACGGAATTGCATCACGAGGGAATTTTATAGGGATTTACATTGAGGACTGCTGGTGGGGAGGTTGGGGTGCACGTCATGTGGCCACTGTTGGTGGATGCATCCAGCATCAGAAGCAGAACTTTAGTGGATGCATCCCCATGGGACTCCTTCTGGAGCACGCATGGGACTGTAATCACGTGCTTCTCAGATGCAAATTCGATTGATGATCGCCCAGCGCGTGGCTTGCAAAGGATACTATGGGGTGGTAGAAACACCCACAGGGCTGAGCCCAACATGCAAACCTAAGCATCCGCAATGGTACACCCCGCACCAAGTATGCGGTGTGCAGATTTACAATGCACCCTGCTAGGAGCACCAAGGGGGCACTAAGGCAGCCATGGATTCTACACCACCTACCGCCTTCTGCTTCCCCTTCTTGGCCTGCATCTGCACACCCCCCCGCCCCTGCCTGCGGCTGCGGCTGTGGAGGTGGCTCCCCCATGGTCTGGTGGGTGCTGCCGATGGAGAGGGGTGGGGGGATGTGGTGGTGCCAGCGCTGTGCACTGCCACTGCCACCATGGTGTGCCACTGATAACGGGCGCCTTGGGTCCTGCGTGTGAAAGCAGGGGTTAGCGTAGGCGCGTGGGCGCTTGAGTTGGCACATAGTGCTGTAGTGTCCCGGTGTGCACACCTCCCCATGCTGTGGGAAGAGGTTGCTGGTGGTGGTGGTGGTGGTGCTGTGTGTGTGTGGCGGTGGGGTTGGTGGGTGGAGGAAGTCGCGGGCACTCATGTTGCAAGAAAGTATACAAATACACAGCGTTGTGTGGTGCAAATGTCGAGTGGTTCACCCACGTCGTTGCCACGCGCTGCAGCACCCCACCCCACCCCCCCACCCCACCCGTAGCCACACAAAGCAGGCTACTGCATACCCCCTCTCCCCCACCAACCACCTAAGCCTACGGCACCGCACCTTGCCAAGTCGTGTACCAAACCCTACAGGGTAGCGCTTCGGTTCACCGGGTACTCATACCCCAGCCAGTCAACAAAGTTCCTCAGACATTACTCCCGCCGCCCTGGGCACTTATGCATGCATGCACTACGGACCGCTGACTATGCGCCTATGCGGTTGTGCTACATACCAAGTGGTTGAGGGGCGTGCTTGGCTGATGGGAAAGTTGGCAACAGTTAGCTGCGGGTTGTGAAAGCCGCAAGCCAAGTGCAGTGGCTGAGGTGTACCTCCCCTGCCTGCTGCCGGATTCATGCATGCATTCAGGGCCAAAGCTTTTTTAGTTAAGTCTAGTTCCTAGCAGTAATACGCACGCATGTAGGTATTGACAAGCGTGGTGCGTTCCAAACCTCAACCATAGACCGTAGCGAGACACCCCTGGCCACTAGACGCCACCAGTACATGCGCCACCAGTACATGCGCACATAGCCTTGCCCACGCCCAGCTAACGCCAAGCTACCTTCCCACGTTACTAGTGCTTGCTTGCGCATCCATTGAACTACCGCAGTACACGTGATACCCACCACTCCCCACCAAGGAGCCCTCCGCCCCCATGGCGTTGCGGGCGGTGCTCGAGGGGCTGGTGCTGCGCGCCACCGCCGCCCCGTGGCCGCCGCCCCACGCGCTCCAGTTCCTGAGGGACGCCGCCAAGACGGCCAGGAAGAGCGCCAAGGGGCGAGGGAAGGCTGCGGCGCCACCCACATTGGTGCGCCGGATGTGCATGTCTAGAATATATGCATGCGTTGTGTGTGCCTGGCTATTTGGCCTGGTAAGGACCCAGGCGTTTGCGTTATCACACATGGGGTTATACCTCAAAACACCATGCCAGGTGTTTTGTCTGAATCTGTGTGCGTGGGTGACTGATAATGTGGCTGTATGTTAAAACGCTCTTGGCTGCAACACTGCCTAGGAGCGTGTGTATGCATTGTGCAAGCGCCACTGTGCAGTTCCACGCACGGTAACATGAACACTTGAAGCATTACGATGTCATGCAATTACGTCTGAGGATTGCATTGCCGCTTTTCTGTTGCTGACTCCCGGCTGTTCCGCCACCCATCCCCATCTTGATTCTATTCTTTCACCAGATAACACCACGCACCTGGAGAGAATGCCCATAGCTTGATACTTGCTAACTTGTGTGAACGCCCATACCTTGAAAGTCTCCACGAGCATGTACCAGTCACAGCATTATAGTCAAGGTCCCAATGGGATTATATGGAAAAGGAGGAGTTCTGTATGCTATGGTGGAGCCAGGTGTGATAGTATGACGCATTTTGAGGTAGCTTCTCTATAGAGAAGCTCTAGTGAGCTTGAAAAATCCCGTGAATTGCGAATTCATAAACCGCGCCAGCAATTGAAGCGTGTAAAAGCAGCAGCATCCCCGTCTGTCCCATTATTTTTACAATCCCCACCCCTATCCCCACAGCCCAAACCCACCATCCACGAGGGCATGCTCCCCGCCAGCCAGATCCTGCCAGTGGTGAGGGAGCTGCTGGCGGGTGAGAAGGAGCCATCCTATGTGGTCCACAACGCCGCGTCGCTGCGGAAGTTGGAGGGGTTCCTGGAGCACCTGAAGGAGTATAAAGATAGGCCCCCGCCTGCCAGGGTGGAGACGCTGGATTTTGTGGTCAGGTGGGTTGGGTGTGGTGTGGGGAGGTTGGGGCGGCGGAGGGTGCCGGAGCTAACAACCCTTCTTTTGATGACAGATTCATAGCGCCATGACAATAGCCATAAATACTATCTCCAGGTTGAGTGGGCGGAGGTGGTGGACTTGGGCGCTGGGTGGGTTTTAGGGTTCCGCTTGGTGGGCGTTTGCTTGCAACGCATGAAAGCAGGCAACCATGTGATTCATCCAGCATGTGGTCATGCCAATACGACAATACAATGTAGAAAAACTGCTTCTTTGCACGTGCAAGCCGTGCCATGTTTTTGCGCTCCTTGCACTGGGGCGCATTGAGCTCCTAAAAACCCTCAAAATCCTGAACCCTAAACCCGGATAACAGAGTTCCACCGTGCCGTTCGCCCTCAGCACGCTAGCATGCACCCACTCCCCGTTCCCCGCCCTTATATAATTCATTAATAATAATAATTTATTTGCCAACCCCTATCAGGGATGGCCCCAGCTCCGCCCCCCGCCGCACCCAGTCCCAGCTGCGCACCAGCGGTGGGGAGTGCCGGCGCCAGGTGGTGGCTCAGCTCAAGGGGGTGCTGCAGGCACTGGGCATGGAGGCGGATGTCATGCTGGATGGGACCCAGTTTGAGGGGGAGGAGGGTAAGCCCTAAAACCTAAACATTGAACCCTAATTAGCAGGCGCACATGTGTGTTTCCAGAGGTTGTGTGTAAAGGGCGCAGTGCATAAGACACCACCGGCAACGCCACATAGCTCAGCTCCTCCCTTTTTTCTTTTTTCTTGCTTTATCAATTTCTTGTGCTTTGTTTTGGGTTGTCCTCAATGTATGTGCACTGCGCCCTCACTGCCTGGTGAGCCGCCTGTTTCATATGGGAAGGTGGCGGAGGGCTGCATGCGCCAGGCCAATAAGTGACATTTGCTGTCCCTGCCTGTAGAGGAGTCACCTGTCTCAAAGGGCGAGGTTGCTGAGGGCATGCGCGAGGCGAATCAGTGGGCGGCCGACTCATTCGGCTTCCCTCGGGACGTGCCGCTGCCAGGGAGGAAACCCGCAGCGCATGGCGATTCAGGAGGGGAGGAAAGCAGGGGAGGGGCAGGGGGAGGCAGCAGCGAGGTGTCTGTGTCTGCTGCAGATGGGGGTCATGACTGGCAAGAGGTTGCTGGCTCGGCACAGGACATGGAGGAGTGGGTGAGGTGCTGGGGGATGGGGGTGGCGAGATGAGTGCACTGGGGGTTGGTGTGCAGCCGCTGCTGCACTGTGCATGTGCATATGCATATGCATAAGTGTGTGCGTTTACACATGCATTTTTTCACTCATAAAAAATAAAGCAAAAAAAAATTGCTTCATTTATATATGTATATATATACTTAAAAAAATGTACATGGCATCCTGGTTTGAGCAAGGCTGCTCGGCAACAACAACCAGGCGCATACATGACCGCCCATGCCCTTGTGAGGTGGGTCATGTCGCGTAACGCCCCTTTTTGGGGTGGTGCATGTGGCGCCACGGAACCCATTCCCTTGACATTCCACCATGCCCCTTTTTATGCCCCTTGCCATGCCATTCCAGCCTTGCCAACCATGTTATTAATTACCTCATCATCTCCTCCAGGACCGCATCCGCACCTTTGAGGGCCAGCTAAAGCGCCTGGACCCCGCCCTACAGGCGGTGGCTGCTGTGCCCTGGCTAGCGGGGTCCCATGACACCGTGGAGAGGGACAAGTTCGAGTTCTTCTCAACGCAGGTGGTCACGCAGCTGGAGCAGTTTGGTGAGGGCAAAACCCTAAAACCCTAAATCCTAAACAGTACTTATCGACGCAGGTGGTCACCCTGGAGCAGTTTGGTGAGGGCAAAACCCTAAACCCTAAACCCTAAATCCTCAACCCTCAACCCTAAACAGTTCTTCTCAACGCAGGTGGTCACGCTGGAGCAGTTTGGTGAGGACAAAACCCTGAACCCTGAACCCTCAACCCTAAACAGTTCTTCTCAACGCAGGTGGTCACGCTGCAGCACTTTGATGAGGGCGAGACCCTCCAACGCTAAAGGCTGAAATGGTCTGTCTGTGCACCCGAGGGTCGTGCTAGGGTTTGTGCTAGGGCTCTGGAGTTGTTCTGTACACGTGGTCAGTTTGGTGAGGGCTGATGGTGCAATAAAACCTTAAACCCTACCCAACTCCGGTTGTGTACTCAAGGGTTGTGTTAGGGTTTTGGGCTGTGTGTCATTGACCCATTCCAAGTAGCCGCCTGTGTACTGGGTGAGCTAACTCCACTTGGTTGCGGCTCGTTGCCGCGAAAAAGTACATGCATGAACCCCTCGGATTCACGGGGCATCAAGTTGCCATCGCTATCACAACAGTTCCCTTCCCCTGCGCCATAGGCTGGAGCATACGCGAGGCGGCCTACCGGATATGGGCGGGGGAGCGCGACTGGGAGCTTGTGCGCGCCACGTGTCACGTTGTGGACCCCTCGTTGAGGCTGGGGTCGGAGGCAGCTGTGCGCGCCATACTGCTGCATGCCAGGGGGTTTGACAGGCAGTATGGGGTGCGGACGTACATCATGTGAGACCAGTGTGTTAGTTATACCAGGGGTCTATTGGGACAACTGGGTGATGATGACGAGTATTGTAGATTCAACTGCTGCTGCGCAAAGGTAGCCTAGGGCTAAGGAAGCTGTAGACAGGGCAGGTTGACGCAAACTGTGCAAGGGTGGCTGCTAATCTGTCAGTACTGCAGGAATACATGGAACTAACTGATGATGTATAAGATATGCAAGGAAGGGGGGTACGGCGACGAGGCGCGCGCGAGAGAGTGTGCATTTGAGACCCTTGTGAAGGGTTTGGTGATGCGGTGCCTGGCCCAAGGAGAACCTTGTGTAATGGGCCCAGCCGCATAGCTGTGTATGTTACTGAGCCGTGCAAGGCGCTGTGTTGGGTTCCAGCCAATCGGTTTGAACCACGTGCGCCAATGCATTGCCATCACCATCGCCATGCCATCGCCAATCATGATGCAGGCACTAGGACTGCTTGCAAGCGAGGCATCCACAGCACAGGCACATTCTGCACAAAAGTACGACCACTGCACTGGAGGAAAATGATGCAAGGACAAGACACCACCCCATGCCAGCATGAACGGCGGGACACCGCCGTTTGGGTGGACACCCCAGCAACGCCGCAGCTAAACGTGGAGTCTGCCAAACCACAACATTTTCCTGGACATGGTCATCAATTGCTGCAAGCTTTCAGTACCGTGGGCTGTGCTTGACCCAAAGTTTAGCTCTTGCACCTCTTATCTCGTTGCTGTCGCAGTTATTTCCGTGATTCTGCTCTTAATTGGTGTCGGTGTGCTTTCGGCGTTCCATCACATTGCCTTTATCCCTCGAAATGATGCGCTCAGCAACGCTCGACGCAGGCTCTACCTGCAGACTTCCAAAGCCGTTCCAGACTGCGAGTTCTGTCACGAAACGCCCCCTTCGATTGGTCTGTGCGGCCCAAAAGTCTCGGTATGAAGTGCAGCCAATTGAGCAAGCCAAGCGTGCAGCTGCTGGGCTCCTTTTGTCAGCTGCGTTGCTGGCTGCCAGCCCGGCTCTGGCTGATTTGAACCGTCTTGAGGCCCAGTTGAGTGGCGAGTTTGGGTCCGGAACAGCCCTCCAGTATGGTGAGGCGGACATCAAGGGGAGGGACTTCAGCAACGAGGTGGGTGCTGGTGCCACACCAAGACATATCAGATCTCCATAGCATGTACACACTTGCCTACAGTGTATGTATACCGGTATACAAACCCTGTAGACACCTGTCATGGTGCATGCATACCTTTGGCAAAATTGCTCTTGACGAGGCGCGGCTAGCAGCCCAAAAAGGTTGGCACCACGGTTGGCACTACGTGAACATCAAGCCGCCAGCATCCCACACATCAAGGCCGTGAACACTTACCAGGTTGTCAAAACATTGCTGCCCAAATGCCTGAATTGTCCATACCTGTACCACTGAGCGGGGGATGGGGTCAACCGTGGCACACCTTTAGAACGCGCCCTCGCCTGTTGGCCTGGGAGCCCACGTTGTGTTTTCTTGTATCCCCAGGACCTGAGGCGGTCGAACTTCACCTCCGCCGACTGCCGCGACTGCAAGTTTGAGAACACCAATCTGCAAGGGGCCTACTTCATCAAGGCAGTGGTGCCAAGGGCCAATTTTGAGGTACGGCCAACTGCAATGATGAATTCCATCCTCACTCCAACCCTGACCTCGCTGCTTTGCACTTGCTGTGGTCACGTGCATTGATACGCTGCTTACGGCACTGGTTTACATTTGCAGTCTAGGGACCCTGCGCAGTTGTCGACGTGTGCCTGCAGATCGCCAACCTCTATGTGGGGTAAAAATCCAAAATTTCCTGCTGCCTTCGTTTTCTGATGTGAGACCTGTGTGCCTGCAGAACGCCAACCTGAGCGACGTGCTGATGGACCGCGCGGTGATGAACGAGGCCAACCTCAACAACGCAATCCTGCAGCGGGCGGTGTTCACAAGGTCCGCACTAGTCGCATGCACTCCTTCCACTGCATGGTATCCCCGGCATGTAGCTGGCACTGCAGCTGTACGCTCTTTCATTTGCCTGGTATACTCGGCATGGCACTGTACCTGCAGCTGTATGGGCCATGCTTGGGGTTTTTTTACACATGGGAATTCGTGCATGGGACGTGCGGATCTGCAGCCTTGCCGTTGGGGACAAGATCACCGTATTGCTGGTTGCATCTTGTGGCCATCTGTTATGCGAGGCATGTCCTGTTACATCTTGCTGATTGGTGATCCCGCCTGTCCCCTCAGGAGTGACCTGGGTGGCGCCAAGATCCAGGGGGCTGACTTCACCAACGCGCTTCTGGACAAGCTGCAGCAACAGGTGGGTGCGGCATGATGACCATTGGGTTGACGATAGCGATTTCAATCACAACTGCCATTACTTTTGCCAAAACGTACATATTAATATTCCCATTTCCACCTTGAAAGTTGCAACTGTTAATACATTACAAACGCTGTTACCAAGCTGTAGCAACAGGGAATGAGGATGCTGGTACGGGGCCAGCACCCACAGGTTGCACTCAAACCATGCTGCACACTCAGCCAGACCTTGCAAAGGGCACTTGACACGTATTGCGATGACTACTTGCCACATGCATGGTGTAGGTGATGTTTTTGTGCTGCAACAACCAGGGAATGCACCCAATGCAGCTCTTGCCTACCCCTGGCTATCGGTGACCAGCAAGCCTGCCTTCTTACTCTCGCCCATGCACACCGCACCCCCCCACACCGCCCCCACCCTCCGCAGGCCCTGTGCAAATATGCCGACGGCGTCAACTCGGTGACCGGCGTGTCCACCCGCAACAGCCTGGGCTGCGGGTCCAAGCGCCGCTTCAAGGAGTCCTCCCCCAGCAGCAGCGAGGGCCCGCAGGTCAGCGAGCAGGAGAAGGCGGACTTTGTGAAGTCCATGCCAACGTACAGGCAGTGAGGGAGGGCAGCCTATGTGGAATGTATGGTCAAGTACAGGCAGTGAGGGGGGACAGCAGTTGTGGAATCTATGCTCAAACGCACGCACTGAGGGGGAACAGGCGTAAACAGACAGAAAGGCATGTCCCAGCTGTCAACGATTCGGAGAGACTATGGGGCCTTTGTGCGCACGTTCAGGCAACGAAGGGGGGCAGTCTTTGTGGAGCCCATGCTTAATCCCGCCAGTGAGGGGGCAGCGACAGCGCCCGCTTAAGGAAGGAGGCATTGCAGCGCACGTGCCCAGATACTGGTGTTGAGGTGGGCCTTTCGGCCTGATGGAGAGGATATAATGGGGGGCAATGCTTGAAGGTTGCCCGGGTTTCCATTTGACCTGGTGAGCAGGCTTTGCAATGTGCGCATTTTCAAGAAATTTAGGAGGGATTCAGATGGTTCAGCAGCTCTGTCATGGCCAGCCCCCGCCATGTGTGGTTTATGGGGCTTGGACCCATCTCATGGCAACGGCACCGCCCCAGGGAGGTGGGAGCGCCTGCATTGTGCACATGGGGGGCTTCAGCACAAAAGGCACAGCCCATGTTGCTGGCGGCAGTGGTGGGTGATGGCCCGCGCAAGGGGCACAGGGCAGGTGGCGATGGTGTTGGTACATGCCATGACAGCCATACGCGGAAAAGTATGTAGTGTGTCATGCAGTGTTCACGGGTTTTGTTTTATCTGCCCTTTTGCGGTGACAGTGACTTTACTTTGTTGAGTGGAGCTTATGCGCATTTTGGTGGATATTAGCACAGTGTTGTGTACTTGTGGCGAATGTGGCGCTGCTACTGACTTGCCGAGGCCTTGGAGCCTTGTCAAACAGATACAGCGTGGAGCCAGGGAGGCATTCTAGCCGACCATCTGAACGTATGATATATACACACGTGTCTTAGCTTTATGTCTATTGGTGCAGACCACATGACTGGTGAGGCCTAGTTGCTGTGCCACCTCCCTCAATTATTTGGCGTTGGGTTTACAGACCATTCCACTGTGGGCGTTCCCTATCTTTCTGCGGTGGTGTCTAGGGTGCAGGCTGTGGTTCTCGGCGCTGCCACTTTGGCAACAAGCATGCACACTTGACGTTCATTGTGGTGTTGTTGCTTCAGTTTGAAAACACACGTGCCATTCAATGGCTGTGGTGATGCAAGCCATAGGCATGCACGCGTGTGCACTACCATGAGGCTCTCGTAGAGGAGTATCCTATTTTAAGTTTGTTCGAATTCCCTGTTCTAGCTGAACGTTGAAACTTTGTGAGGCATGGTTACAACAGCTTGGTACAAAAAGCTTGCAGGATGGTGCACCCGCAGGGCCTGCCGCAAGCGTGCAGGCAGCAAGATTGCCGGCATGGGGCGCAATTTACTGGCCACGCGTCAATGCTTGGGCGTGTGAGGCTGGCTGTCGCGTTGTGCAGTAAAGTTGCCGGCATGGGGCGCAATTTACTGGCGACGCGTCAATGCTTTGGCGTGCGAGGTTGCTGCTTTGTGTATATAGTAAGATTGTTGGCATATCCATGCATTGGTCAGTGCTTGTAAGGTCGGCTGCCGCGTTGTGCAACAAGAATGCCAACATAGGACCCAATTCACTGGCCACGCGTCAGTGCCCCGGGCGTGTGAGGTTGGCTGCTGCGTTGTGCAGTAAAGTTCCCGGAATGGGGCGCAATTTACTGGCCACGCGTCAACGCTTTGGCGCGCTGTTGGCGCGTGGGGTTGCTGTGTTGTGTATATAGTAAGATTGTTGGCATATGCATGCATGCAGTCAGTGCTTGTGAGGCTGGCTGTCGCGTTGTGCGTTAAAGTTGCCGGCATGGGGCACAATCTACTGGCCACGCGTCAGTGCCCCAGGCGTGTGAGTTTGGCTGCTGCGTTGTGCAGTAAAGTTGCCAACATGGGGCGCAACTTACTGGCCACGCGTCAATGCTTTGGCGTGCGAGGTTGACGCAGGTGTATATAGTACGATTGTTGGCATATGCATGCATTGCAGCGCACCTAGTCAGTGCTATACTACACAGCTGCTAGCTAGCTATAGCAACTGGTCTGGGGCGTGCGGCACAGCTGCCTTGCTCTGCACTCCTGCTCCAGCTAGTGCACTGGTTTTCTAAAAGTCTGCTGATGTCCGCGTTGCTGGGGTGGTAACCCACGCAAGATATGCCACACTGGACCCAACTACAGTCGACGTCGCACCCTCTGTAAACCTTGTGACACCCTGCCAAAGCGACCCACCCATACTTGCGCATAACAAGCAGGATGCTGCTCAAACGAGAAACCCCAAACCCTAATCACGATCTTGAGCTGCAGTACACTGGCCGATGCGCGAGGCTTCCTCTATGCCTCCACGCCTTTTTAGATATGCTTTGCTGAGCGGCTGTGGCTGAAAAGAGGCCCCAGGTGCCAGAGCCATCCAATGTTCATCCCAGCTGGCAGATGGTGCACGCATTACTCAGCCTCATACCCCTGCTCGTTGGATGCTGTGACAGCTGCAACTGGTGCCGGTCGCACGCGTCAGCGGCGCATTGTGGGCGGTACCGTCAGTTTTCAAGGCTGCAGACCCCTGCTGGGGCTGTGCCTGCTGTAGCCAAAAAGGGAGCCTACATGCCCAGAGGCGCCTGCACACGCATCACACCTCACTTGGCTAGCTAACAGTAGCGTTGATTTTTTTTGCTGCCCTGCAAGCACGTGATTAATAAAAACCTTCACCAGTCTAGCAATTCATAACTACAATCACAGTATTAAGCCACAAACTGTGCAAACAGGATGCAAGCAGGGGATGTGCACATAGTGTGGGGGGTGTTCAGAGCATAAAAGCAGGTACCTTCATCTTCATGCCATCCAAGATGGCCGGCGTGTCCAAGGTCTCTGCAATGCCCTGCGGAGGACAAGCCAGCTGTCAGCACACTCAGGATGAAAGTCAACGATAAAGATTCACAACGAGTGATAACATCGAGATATTTATTTTATCTTCCCAAATGTACTCGGCGCCTTTCTCCTCCACTATAGGCCCCAAACCCTAATCACAGGCCATGCACGCCTCGTTTGCCAAGCCCACCGTCAGCACCACCTCCAAACCCTAAACCAAACCTAAACCCTACACGTAAACCCTGCTCACCTCAATGCATATCTCGCCCATCAGCAAACCTTAAACCTAGGTGACACATTCGCCACCCTCCACACAGGCCCCGCTCGCCTCCAACCCCCACTAAATCTCATACCCTTACCCTAGATCCTCCGTACTAAACCCTAATCCCAAGCCTTCCTCACCTCGTTGATCGCCTCGTCCACCACCAGAATCACCTTGCCATAGTTGGCCAGTATGTCTGCTTCACTGGGAGGCTTCTTCACCTTGGGGTTGGTGGCGGCCTTGAGGGAAACCAGGATGGAGCGGAGGACCTCCGTCACTGGAACACCGTGGGTGGGGTTAGGGTCTAAGTGTGGGGTTTGGGGTTAAGGAGGGGTGGCAGACAGTGCACAGCTTGCATAGGTGAAGGAGGATGGCACGGACAGTAAGAGCGTAGAGGGAAACCAAGATGGCGCGAGGACCCTCTGTCATTAGGAACACGACGCGGTTAGGGTTTAGGGTTCAAGGGAGAGGTGGGAGACCAAGCTTGGCTTGCACCCAACTTTCAACTTCGGAAGGGAGTAACAGGCAGTGCATGACCCAAAAAAAGACAGAAACAATTGGGTGTTGAGAGTGGATGGGAGGTGCTTACACGCCAGTTCGTCGTACTCCCCATGTCCCAAGATGTACACCACGATGTCCCCCGTAGGAATGAATACAATGGTCCCTGACCTGCACATAAAGTACCATAGTGAATTTTAGTGGCAACAAAGGAGACTCCAGAATCATACCTCCTGGGAGGAGGTTCTTGCAGCAATGGGTTGTGAGAGGGACCCACAAGGCATATGCATGCATTGCTTCACAGACAAAATTGTGGGTATCCACACCCAAGGCCCAGCACTCACTTGTACTTGCCGATGTACTCTAACGACTCCTTGGCCTCTGCAAGGAAAGGCTCGCTGGCCTGGTCCAGAGCCCCCCGTATTTGGCTCTTGTCAAGCTCTGAAAAGCTGTTGTACCACCTCTCGTACAGCACCCTGCCGCCTTTGTTGGTGATCCCAAAGTAAAGGATGCGACCGAAATCCATGAGTACTGTCGTACGGCAACCAGTATGCGTTCAAGGCTGTTCTAAACCGAACTGGGTATGTTGTGGATAGATGGGGAGGTTCAGGACTAAGCTATAGTACCCAATCCATGGACACTGTAGTACAAAGGGACTCAATACAGGTAGGATCTTAGGTCTGGGGACCAGGAACTGCCTGTGTGTGTGCTAGTTGCGCAACGCAGTGCAGCCTTGGTTAGGTGCTTGATACCATTCGAAAGGGCCACTAGAGGTTGCGTTGCGGCAGGACGACAACCTGACAGGAGAGAGCACGGGGGATATACACTGACAGCGCAGTAAGTAAGGGGAACCAATTTGCAGGCTTTGAGCACCATTTGCAGGTAAAGACATCTGATTGTGCGTGCATGCCGACTGCAAGGGACCACCACGAAAATATATTACATTTACATTATAACTAAATAAATTAATATAATTTATATTCTATTCATGAAGGTCCATTCACCCCAACAATACCAACGTGTAGGTTTTTGTAAACTGTAAGTGGGCTGGTGACAGGGCCCCATCACAAAATCGAGGCAAAATTGAATAGGAATGTGCCTGGTGCCCTGAAGGAATCCATGTGCCTCTCAAATGTACTGCCCTGCTCCTGGCATGCCCAACATGGGGCCAAGTGCTGGCCACAACCGCACTCTTTGACGCAGGTCTATACTACTATACCCAAAGCCTACTGTCAGCGATCAGTTTTCCCCCGTCAAACAGTACAAGCAATGTCAGGGCGAAACAGAACTGCTTGGCGCGGGCTGTGCGCGAGTGACTCTGTATTGCTGGATCCATGTCAACACCTAGCAACGCCCCATACCCCCTGCCCCCCAACCCCCATATTCCCCCCCTACCCCCTAATCACCCCCCTGCTCTCCACCATGGCACCCCTGCCTCAAACACCGCAGGGCTGGGACCATCCACCTCCCCCGCGTGATGCACCACCAGCCGGCACGCCTGCAGGCCAATGGCGCCATCGGGCTCGGTCACGCACCGCACCCCACCCCCTGTTGGTCCCTCCCCTGCCACTTGCATATTCCTCTCCCCTGGTGATTGCCTGTGTGACGTCGATGCCGAGGACTGGCCCACATTGCCACCTCCATTCCGTAAATCCTCACCACTTCTTCTTAACCCGCTGGCTGGTGCAAGAGTGTGGTGAGCAGCAGCATCCCCCACCACATCCCCATTCTGTGCAACGGTGGTGTCAGCGTCAGTGGTGTGCGCATCCCCATGCCGTGCAGGCGGAGGTTGCTCACGCTGCCCTGTGCTGGTGCCGGTGCAGGTGCTGCTGTGCATGGCTGTGGCTGCATCCCAGGCCGTGGCGGTGTCTGGCTGGTGCTCCAACACCCCCCCTGCACTGTACAGCGTGTCCCCCAGCAGTGGTGCCCCCACCGCCGCCATCTGCACCCGGATCTGCACGCACAAAATGGGAGGACTTGAAAGCAACACGGGGGATGAAAGGACATCGTCACGGTCCAGAGTCTGGTGCCCTTATCAATATGTTATTCTGAGCAAAAGAAAATGCGGCAATTAAATGGTGAACACATGCATCCAGCAATGCAGCCAGATTGCCAGTCTGCCTGCATATGTTGAAGCAGTGGGGCCGCTATTATTTTCAGTGAGCTCTGTGTCAAAACAGGTCCTCAAGTCTTTAAGTTTAATCAATCCGTGTTTACGCTTAATCAAGAATCTAAACCCTAAAACGACATCCCTCAAAGCATATACCAACTCCCGAGCAGAGGGGTTCCCAAGCCCCATGTCCCAGCCCCATACCTGGTGCGTCCTCCCCGTTTTCAGCTGAATCAAGCTCTCGTACCCCTTGGGCCCCCACCGCGCCGCGGCAGCACCCACCAGCGCCACCTTTTCCACCCGCACCACCTCCAGCTCGCACCGCACACTGCCCGCCACCTGGCATTGGTGGACCAGGGTGTGGTTGGGCAGGCCCTTTGCGCGCTGGTCAACGCTCACGTGGTGAACCAGGGAGCCTGTATGAAACATATCATCTTGTGATCAATCAAATGCACTCGTGGTTCGATTTCCATTGTTAGCACATAGGCAATTGCAATAAAATGGCATGGTTTGGTTGAGCCATGTCTTGTCAATGTGCAGGAGAAGCCAGATATTGACAATCCGTGGCGCAAGGGTGCCACAGCAAGGTGAACTACTGCACCACACCCCTGCTCTGTGGCCTGGAGCAATCCCCTACACTCCAACGTGGGATGGGTGACACCACAATCGGGTGCGCCTCGTGTGGTGCATTGCCCCCACCTGTGGGTGGCGGGGCTGCCGTCAGCGCCCGGTAGAACTTGCTGACCTTATCATCCCCCCCTTGCACCTGGTCGTTGAACCAGCGCACAAACCCCTTGCCCTTGCCCAGCACCACCACCCCCTCGGTGCATGTGTCCAGGCGGTGGGTGATGGACAGGGGGGTGGGGTGGCCAACCGCCTGTGGAGGGTGGTGGTGGGTGGTGGTGTGTGTGCGAAGAGTGACTACAGGCAGCACCCAGGGACTAGACTGGTGGAACAATGTGGGCACCTCCTCACACCAAAGTCAATGGATGCTGGATGGCGCTAAGGCAGGCAGCCATACACAAGCTGTTCATAGTCAACCCCTAGCGGATTGCCACGCCTACTTCCCTTAACCCATGCAGCGTAGCAATCACAATCATGAAGTGCACATACAAACAGCATCGCAAGCCGCCACTCATTTTCCACGTCACCTCCCAGATCATGCAATCACTGGGTCACGGCATTCTGCGCACACACCACCGCCACCACCCACCTGCGCCGCACAGCTGAGGCAGCACTCGAGGATGTTGTCCACCGCTGGGGCCACAGGCACGCCGGGGGGCTTGTCAACCACCGCATATGAGGAGCTGTCAGCGATGATGCGTGCCTGTGGGAGCAGGGGAAGGGATTTAACAAAAGATAAAGTAGGTGGAGCCAATTTTGTTCTCAGCGGCTGCTTATTAAAAACATGCAGGGGGTTAAGTGTGACATGTGCAGCGGTGCATACTGGCGCCATGCAGACAGGGTGATGTACACACGGCGATATGGATGGGGCTGCACATTATCTGCCCAGCCCACGCTACACTAATCCCAAATGCACGTGAAGTTCACGTCGCCCTTGGTTGAAGTGCACAGTGCTGCTGGCAGGGGATTTGTCAACGACTGGGAGCTCTCTCAAAAGAGAGCAGTGGCCAAGGGACGATGGTAGGAAACCTCGGTGCGATGCATACCTTCCAGTCGACGTGGTACACTGCCGGGAAGCGCTTGGGGTGGACATGCACCCTGATGTAGCTGCCGGCGAGGACCGGCAGGTCCTGGCTTGCTCGCTTGGGGATAGACAGCGCAGGCTGCAAGGTTTCAGGCCCAGTTGTGAGAGCATGAGGGGGGGCTGCGTGGAGCTGCTGACATGCAAGATGAGCATGAAAGCCACAAAAGTGCTTGTGTGGTGTCTGGAACCCTTGCAACCGTGCCGTGACCAGGAAGGACAGCCAGAAAGAATGAGAATAAGAATGATAATGAGTACCCCCCGCGGCTTGGAACATATCATGGGCTTAGAATGGGTCAGGGGTGAGAAAGACCTTAAATGAGGATGCATGGCATGCAGCTGCTGGGTCTCACATTCCTCCCCATCCGCACCACCCCCTGCTGCCTGGCCTGTTGCACCTCCCCTGACGCCAGCGCTGTGCGGGCCTGTGCAAGGTGCGCGGGCAGCGAGGGGGCCACGGGGCACCAGTGGACTGCGCCGAAGCGGATCAGCTCAACCACAAACTCCTGCGTGCAAGGGGCTCGTCGGCATAGTGGGGTGTGGGTGAAGGCGCTGCTCTGGATTTTGCCCAGGACTGGGTGCTTGCCTCTTGCTGTGCAAGGATGACTGCCGACCCGAGTGTATTGTGGGAGCGCAGGTACCCAGCTACCTTGGTACTAAACCCTGCAGGTATGATGTGGCGTTCCCAGTCTAAGGAGGTTAAACCCACCCGTGCCATCGGGACTAGGCACCCGCCACACTTTGCTGCTGACCTAGCGCTGCACCCTGTTCCCGTGCAGAGAGGGTGCCAGCCGCGCCAGGACAGGGTTAGCTGCCGCACGGCATGTACGGCAGACTGTCTTTCCACGTGCAATTCTACAAGGCGTGTAACCCACCTGTGGCAGGTGCAGGCGGGTGGCCACTGCAGCTGACAGGGGCCCATCCTCTGGGGCCAGCAAGTGCTCCACACGAGGGCCAAGGTTGGCATATCCTAGGGGTAGAGGTATGGCGAGGGCAGTCCTGGAGGGGAGGTTCTTCAGGCAGAGGTGGCAGCCTGGGGAGCAGGGTTGCCAGGGGTTCTGTGCGCAGGCTGACGGCATGGGGGTGGGTGGCCTGGTGGCGCGGGGGTTGATGCCAGGCTTTGAGGTTCTAAGGGGGGCATGAGCTCTGTAACTGTGGTTGCGAAGAGCAGCTGCTTGCGTATGTAAGGGATGCGTGTGAACTGGTGGGAGGTGTCCAGTGTGTCGTGCGCTACACGCCGTCCATGCACGGCATGACAACTGCATTGCCCGGTGAAGTCAGAACTTGAGAATAGAGCTTATGAGAAGGTCGTGAAACAACCCAGTAGAGGACTAGCGTTCGCCAGGTTCCCCTGTACACTCTTACACTCGAATGCATGCATGCGTATACAAAGTGGCGCTTCTTATGACAGTGTATCAACCCCTATATGTGTACACTGGCTTCGGATGTATGGGTGTCCAAAGAGCCCACGTACGTACAACCTGCAGCTGTTATGCACCACTTCGCACAAGGGTCGCCATGCACATTGGCAAATCCCTGGGACTGATTATCTGTACAAGCGTGGCAACTTGAGAAATTGCGATCCCCACAAAGAAGGCAGCAGCAAAAAAGGCAACAGGTCTTGGGTCGCCCACTTTTGGCAGCGATATAACCCCGTCGATCCCTCTATGCCTCACAGTAGTCCACGTCTCTTCACTGGAAGCGTTGTTGCAAGTCGTTGAGTGTCCTGCCCACAATCAGATCCGCTCCTGCTCGATCCAAACGAGAAGAGGGAGGCAGATCGCACCACCTGAGCACAGTCCCTTTCTGGACTCGCACCTCGTTGGACTGATAGCTTCGCCAACATGGTGCATAAGCCAGACGACGAGTGAGTGTGCACAGCGGTGGTGGCCATCTGCACGAATCCTGTATCTATCGTGGCATTGGGTTGGAGCAGTTACACAGACCACTGGCTCCTCTGCCCTTGCCTCCACGCCTGCATCTTCTGACACTTGCTCTCGTTTATCGTTGAAATCACTATGTTTGCTGCAGCTATGACTACCTGTTCAAAGTGGTCCTGATTGGAGACTCCGGTGTTGGGAAATCTAACCTTCTGAGTCGCTTCACAAGGAACGAGTTTTGTTTGGAATCCAAGTCCACTATTGGGGTGGAGTTCGCAACCAGGAGCATTCAGGTAACGCTGGCAACCGTCTTCAAGCAGACGGTGGTGACTGTTCCGTGGGTTGGGTCTCGTTCCAAGGGGTTCTGCAGAGCCACTCACTGAGACTTTTTCAAACACAGGTGGATGGCAAAACTATCAAAGCACAAATATGGGACACTGCTGGCCAGGAGAGGTACCGTGCCATCACCAGTGCATACTACCGTGGTGCAGTAGGGGCTCTGCTGGTGTATGACATCACAAAGCCAGGTAAGGGCCACATTCAAACCTTGGGTGGACCAAACTATATAGAGGGATGGATTCCTTTGCTGGAACCGGATGGAAGGCAAACAACACAACCTTGTGTGGTGTTCATGTTGTGTGAACCTTGAACAGTTATGTGTTTCACCTGTAGAGATAGCTCTTTGGGATGCAGTGAAGATCATGCCCATTACATGACATGCCCAAACGCACCTGCTTACAGTGGACATGTTGTGCTTGCAGTTACCTTTGAGAACGTGGAGAGGTGGCTGCGGGAGCTGCGTGACCACGCCGACTCCAACATCGTGATCATGCTGGTGGGAAACAAGAGTGATTTAAGGCACTTGCGGAGCGTGCCCACTGAGGAGGCCCAGGTTGGTTGACCCACAGAGCCTTCTACCATTCAACTCAATGTGCAGGACTGCATCCATCCCCTGATCTTGTGTGCACACCACCACCACCCACCACCAGCTTCGGGGCCACTCAGCACCTTGTCAATGTTGCAGCAATTCTGCGAGAAGGAGGGCCTGTCTTTCATCGAGACCTCCGCTTTGGAGGCCACCAACGTGGAGCTGGCGTTCCAGCGAATCCTGACAGGTTTGTTCCTGTTCGTGGTAGCTGATATTGATAGCTTAATTCGGTACAGGTGGTTCAAAGCTAATGATTGACTGGCTGTGCCTGTTGCAGAAATCTACCACATTGTGAGCAAGAAGGCTCTTGCATCTGAGGACAATGGCCCCAAGGTGGGTGAGGGCACCAAGATTGTGGTGACTCCTGACCAGCCCCAGAAAGAGAAGAAGTCTTCCTGCTGCGGAGGAGGCAGCTAGACAATAAGGGGCCTTGCGCACAACAGTGCCTGTCCTGTCGAGGTTTGACCTGCTGCGGCCCCGTCTTGCAGATAACTTCACTTAAAATTAGTGGGCATTGGGGAGTGTGTACTTTAAACCATGTGGAGCCGGTGTTAGTGTGGTGCACCCAGAGAGTTCTGTCATGCACTCTTTAGGCTGGTTCAAAAGCTCTGTTTACTCGACACTGCAATTTTCATAGCATCATTCTTATTTTACATTGCCTGAGTGCCTGACAAGCGTCCTCAGGTCATGCTGGCGTGACAGTATGTATGTCAACTGTTGCTGGAAAGCTGCTGCTTGAGTATTTGGTCAACGTCACGGAATCGCAAGCGAGCAGCCTCTATGCAGCCTTGCGTCTCTGCAAAAGTGAGCTGTTTCTGGCCTCCGAATTTGTGAACACCTGTAACAAGTCATGGAGGTTTATCAGTGACTGTGAGATCCCCAGCATTTACGCTGCAGCAGAGGAATGATAACTACGGCACCACAGTCTATGGAGGGGCATTCCAGACCATGCATTGGCGGGTTATTTGGTTCGGTTCTATGAACGGCGTGCATGGCATCATCAACACTGTGTTTGTACTGCATATGCAGCTGCACACAGAGTGGGTTGCACGTTGCCTCACCGTACAGGGCACCCTCCCCATCCATTAGTACTGTAGCGGTGCACTCCGCTATCCTTTCCTCGTCAGCCGTGGGGTCAACGATCAGGTTGCCATCAAACAGCATGCATGTCATGCTGTGGATGTTGCGGCTGATGCTCAGCAGGCGCGCTGCCTGTGGGGCCTGGTCTTGCACTGCTTTCACCTCCCCTGCCTCATCCAAATGCACCTGGGGTAGCTTGACACAGCTGAGCGCACTGATGGCTGCAAGCAGGCAGGCGTCCAGCACGCCACCGTCTGCATCCAGAATGTACACATCCAGGTACAACTGCCAGCACACCTTGCCCTGGCTGACGCACAGCTGCTGGAGGTCCAACACCTTAGGGTTGGTGAGCACCCGTTGGAGGACGTCGGTGCACACCTGTGCCAGCTCAGAGGGGCGCCCTGGCCTGGCATCTGCGCTGCTCATCGCGCTCTGCTCCACAGTGACGGTGACCAGGCCCTGGTTGGGCAGGGCATCAGAGGGGGCTGTGAGCTCCAGCTTGATCCCCGCCAGGGCCGAGGTTGTCCCCACTTTGACCAGTGCTGAGGCGTCGGCTGTGGACACGCTGTTGAGGCCTATGGAGGCAGGCCGGGGCCTGCCCAGGGGCCGCCCGTCTGGCCTGATGTGCTCTGCCAGGAACCGTTTGTAGTAGTCGTGTGGGTACAGGCGTTTGAACTCGTCTGCTGCAAGGGCCTCCCCAGCAGCCATGGTGAGGTGGTGGTGGGTGCCTGTGGGGTATACCCACCTTGAAGCGCAAGCTATGCTGAGACCGGTGGGTGCTAGATGGTATAGCAGACGGATGTTTCTTGGTACTGAAAAGCCGTCTACTATTTTTTGCTACGCCAGGTCCGGAGTATAACTGGGCTGTCAAGTGGCACACAATGCATGCATATACAATGAACCACTACGGTAAACGCGTTGACCTTTCGCTTTCAATAGCAAACGAGCATACTGTGCAATTATACAAACAAGTACTCTAGCGAGAACGCTGACGAAGTGCCACCTCTGCGTATGCCAGCAACTGTTGGAATAGCTCGGTTCAGTGGGCGTATAGAGACTCTTTGCCAAGGCTAGAGTTAGACAGCGACAACCCCGATGTGCAACAGCGGCAGCAAAACACCCAGGCCGTATCTCTGATATGCTGTTATTTGGTCGCAAGACGATACTCAACAACTTGTTGAACAAGCCGTCACTCGCTATAACCCACTGCCATTGTACCTAGTTTAGGGTTCTGGTGCCCGAGTAACGGTCAAGAGCACCGATGGGAGGGATGGGTGGCACTCTATCACTGTGATAGTCTGCTGTGCTGGCCAACTACATGATTTTGTGACACTAGAGGCAGACCAAGCCAATTTAAATTGGTGTGTCTTTTTTTAGGATATTTTGTAGCAATGCGCCAGTCCAGTGCAATGTGCATGATGTGTGCTGCCATGCTTGCTGTGGTGTAGGCATGCCAGCGCTGGACCACCTAGCAAGTGCCAATGCCAATGTGGGACAATCAGATATGGCAGCCCACTTACTGCAGGGCATCCATGTCGCAGACAGACAAGGCTTGTGTCCGACTGTTACAAGCCAAGGGAAATCCTCACCTACTCGACATTCAAATTTGGTACCTGGCCATTCAGTTGAGAGTGCATCAGGAAAAATATAATTTGCAGCAGCACAGGCCAACCCTAAAACCTTGTCTAGGTGCCGTGGGAAAAAGAGTACAGCTTGCTATTTTCCAGCGGATAGTACTTCTGATTTTAGTGTACACTGCCCATAGCGCTGCCCACCACGCTCAATGCTGATAGCTCCAAACCATGGAGATTGAAAAAATTCTAGGACACTGTAGGTATGCTGGACATTACTACACACAGAGACTGGAATGCCTGGATGGGTTTGGTGGCACATCACTCAACCCACCTCGCCGAAATAAGAAGCTGAATTTAGTCCCAACAAGAAAGAAATACACAATGCGTCTTCTGGAAGCTATTCATATTTTCCTGCATCTACTATCTAATGACTACCAACACAGAGGCGCCAACTGAAGCCGAACGCCAGCAAGGGATTTGCATGGCGCTGTGGTCTCCGATTTCAAAGCGCTTCACGCACTAAAAAAAGCACCCGCAATGGAAAAAGCACTGGAACAAACTCACTCTCAAGAGCCACACGCCACTCTGACAACAAAAACAAGGTCATTTATTGGAGATGACAATACTGCCCACTGGCAGTGTCTGCCATGCACGCGCCTCGCATTCACTCATCTCCCGTACCGCGCGCACCGGCGCTCGCCCCACCCCGCATAAGCGGGGCTCTCACACCCCTGACCATCCAACTCCAGCCCTCACTCCACCATCCGCCGCAGCAGCGGGTGCGCGCCATTGGCCAGGCCCACCACCAGTGCGGTCCATGCGCAGCCAAACACCCACGGCCACGCAAGCAGGTAGGACCCAAACGCCCAGCCGCTGCTGGCGGGCTCGCCCCGGGGATCCGGCGCAGGCGGCTGGGGGGATGCGGATGTGGATGCCGACGGCGCGGGCGGCGCAAATTTTCTCAGAAAGTTTCTGCGCATGACCAGCTCCCGGAAGTAAATCCAGGGGATTGATAGCGTCAGCGGGATGAACGCCTCCATCATGATGCGCACCGCCACGCACTCCACCTGTGGCGTCATGCCCGCCGTCTGCCGCTGCGGGATGGCGATGGCGGTGATGCTGGCGGCGCGCTGCATGGCGCCAAACAGCCAGTGGTACCAGCCCGCGCCCGAGGGGAGCGCCGCCAGGCTGTAGCGACACGTGTCGCCCATGTAGGCGGCGGTAAACGCGCTGAACGCCAGCTGGAGCGCCGCGGTGATGCCAAACAGCGTGTGGTGGATGTGCGACAGCGCCGGGTAGATGGTGCAGATGAAGAGGTCGGACCAGAAGCGGGATGAGTCGGAGTTGGAGGCGTTGTTGTAGGCAAGCTTGAGGATGAACTGGCGCCCGATGGTGAATGCTATCCAGATGAGCGTTGGCTGGAGGACCTCCCGGTGCCTGCTCCACCAGGCAGGGTGCCTTATGCACACCGCAAGGGGGATGAGGCGGATGAGAGCCGGGGCGCACCACAGGGGCAGCATGCCTGGGGTGTCAGAGTGGTTCACCCAGCCCCTGAGGGCGATGAAGGCGTAGATGACGGCGGCCAGCTGGTTGGCGGCGCGGTCCGTCTGGTGCAGGGCCAGCGCGTGGTCCCTGCGGAAGGCGGCTTCGTCGTCCGCCGAGGAAAAGGTGAGCGCAGTGGTGGGCGGGGCATCCTCATCCTACAGGCGAAACCGTGTGGGATGGGTCAGCTTGCGCGCGAGGACGGCCTCGATGAAGAGAATTTGGACGTGTGTTGCTTGGAGGGGTGGGTCCACATGCTGTCTGGAGTGGCTAATATGCGGTACAGGCTTGAAGTGCTGCTTCGCCATGCCATGCCACAACCTGTTCAACCTGCTGACTGCCACGTCTGCCGAAAATGGTACAGACGATGGCTTGAAGGAACCTCCATTCAGTGAACGGGCAGAATCTAGCATCATACTCGTGATGTGGAGGAACAGGCGAGGCGGTAGCCAAGGTGATGGCTGAAATGGACCGCCGCATGCATACAGATGGGCACTGCTGATGTGCCGAGTGCACATACCTGGCTGGCATGCCGAAGGCTGGCGGCGGCGTCCATGTCCCTGCTTTCAGAAGAACGCGCTACCGGCATGGCGAGGCCCCTTGCGTCGTATATTCACACGGGGTCAGGCGGACGCTCCCAGACTGATGATGGCATGCATAGCCCACTTTAGTGGAGCACGGGGGCATTGCTTGCGAGGCACCCTTCTGCTAACAACGGAGGTTGGTTTCTGTTCGAGGTACCGTGTGCAAAGGCTGGACTGCGAGTGCTATCGTTATGTGGGTTGCACTCCTGTTGTCAGCTTTTGTTAGCTGAACGATGCATTACGTGATGTCCACAAGAACAGTTGGCGTCACCGGTGGGATATTGATTGATCATCCATTTATTTTTGATCATCGACTTGATTTCGGCAAATGGTTCTTCTTCAGACATTTGGGGGGTGGCACATCCTCAACCAGCATATGCTCATAGCATGCCACGTGAGACACCCATTGTCACTGACAGTGTGTTTGAAGTTTGGCACCGACACCCATCATGGTGCGCATGTTGGTTACAGGCTCAAAGCGTGCACCCCGCATCAGTGAAGGCGCGCTACAGCAGTTAAAACACACTACGGGCACTCTACCCCAGCCCCTGGCCCGTGAGGAGCAATCCTCACATGGCTCTGCTAGGCACTGCCATACACTCCTAGCAAGTGTACTGCCTAGCAAGCCGCCACAATACGCTGCTCCCATCAATCAGTCGTTGACAATCTGCAACAGCCATGTCGGCACCTGCCACTTTTTTGTGGGGTCCCCTCGCCCACCGCCACCACACCCCTCCACACGCAGCCTGCCCGGGGATCATGCGCACCACCACAGTCCCCCCCTCACCCATTCCTCACCTCTCAGGGTGCGCCCTACCAAGTGCCTCACAAGGGGCTGGTAATAGGGTGGCAGGAAGCTACCCGCGCGCTGCGGTGTAGCCCACTCCCAGACCCTAAACCCTAATCTCCCCCTGATCGCCCTACAACGATCGGCAGGTGATGATCCCCCCCCCACCAAAGGTCGTTGGCACTCGAGAGACCTCCAGCCCATCATAATCCCCCTGATCGCCCGATGATGATCGCCCGCCAGCGATCACTTGAACACCTTGCAGTCCACGCACTCCAGCCCGTCAATGACCGCCTCCTCGCACAGCATGTCCTCAATCCTCTTCACGTGGGCCTGTGGGGGGGGAAGGTGGGGTCGTGGGTAACAGGGAATGGTGGCGACAGGCATTGGCATTGGGGCAAGTGTGCCAGTGAGATGCATGTTCTCGTGGTTTGGGCTGTGGGAGAAGGAGAGTGGGCTGGTGACTGGCAGGGTGGACATACCCTGCAGAACCTCCCTGCACAACTGAACAGCTCAATGCCAATGCCCTAACCCCTAGGTAAAGGATGAAAAACTTCTCCCCGGGGTACAGCTCCACGGCCAAACCCCAAACCCCAACACATACACCCTGGCACCAAAATCCTAGACCCTTACCTCGTTCTTGATGTCTGCCTGCTCCCATGTGTACAGCTCCAAAGCCAAACCCCAGCCCAAACTAAAATACCCTAGCACCAAAACCCTAGACCCATACCTCGTTCTTGATGTCTGCCTGCTCCTAAGTGTACAGCTCCACGGCCAAAACCTAAACCCTACCACCTGAACCCTCCACCCTTACCTCGTTCTTGATGTCTGCCTGCTCCCATGTGTACAGCTCCACGTCGTAGCACTCCTCCAGCATGATGGGGGGGATGCCCTGGCCGCGGAAGATGAAGAAGCCCCTGGGGTGGGGGGTGGGGGGTCAGGATGGCGGGTGCGGTGGAGGGGTGTATGTGGGGAGGAGGCGGGAGTGCATACTGATGGGGAAGGGGTTTTACACAACAGGCAAGGTACCATGCATCGGGCACACAACCTACTGTTCACCTGGGCAATGCAGGATTTAGGGTCAAAGGTACGAGAAAGGGTCTTTAGGCGTGGGGTGCGCAGGGCTTTGTCTAGGGTTGTTCCAGGGGTAAGGGCCCCTTCAAAACCAACGGTTTCCACCCAGGTTTCAGGGTTTCTAGGGTTCCGCCACTCACTCAATGGGGAAGAGCCCCTTGTCGTCCTTGAGGATGCACATGACGCCAAAGGCGTACTTGCGCACATAGTCGATGCGCTGCAGGAATCCCCCGACCTTGTTCATGCACATGAAGTTGACGGTGTTCTCCTCGGGGTACTTCCAGGTGGCGAACCAGATGGAGAAGCCCTCGGGGTCAAAGCCGGGGAAGTGCTGCGGGGGTGGGGGGATAGGGTGAGGAGCTGGCAGGGAGAGCGGGGGCGGAGTGAGGTAGTTCTACCCCTGATCCCTAGAAAGGGTTGTGAATGCCTTGGTCATGCACATGAAGTTGCAATTACCCAAGGCAGTAATGTAATTCTGATTAAACCCATTACCACCACTCTAGCAGCTGACAACAGGGTTCAGCCAGGGACAGACCAGGTTCAAGAGACCCCAAAAAATGAAAAACCAATAAGCAAACAAATCTGGCCAAACTCCGTTGCGCCACCGCTCCCCTCAAGTAACGGCTCTGCCTGCCGCCACATGCAAAACACCTAAACCCTCGACCCTGACCCTAATCGCCCTCCCTGCCGCCACATGCAAAACACCTAAACCCTCGACCCTGACCCTAATGCAGCAACATGCAGCTGCTGAAATGATGTCACCATCAAAAACCTTCGCTTTGTGACATGGGCGCATGGCGTTGCTCGTCACCAAGGTTTACATATTAACCACCCCTGCTACATTGCATGGGCGTTGCCCCCCACCCACCTCGTTTGTCGCGTGGTTTAAGTACAAATATTAACACCCCCTGCTACATTGCGCACGGGCGTTGTCCCCCACCCACCTCGTTTGTTGCGCTGTTTGGCACATCAGCCCCTGCCCACAGCCCCTTGCACGCGATCTCCCTGAACTTGGCTGCGGGTGTGTTGGAGTAGAGCCTCTTCCACGAGTCCAGCTGCATCTTGGAGGGGGGCAGGTCGTCCAGGGGGTTCTTCTTCTTCTCCTCCTTGGCAGGCTCAAACTGGGGAGGAGGTGGTGGGAGGGGTAAGGAGATGTTGGGTGGCAGAGGGAGATGATCACTGCTATGAATTTCTCTACTTAGATTTTGAAGGAGATACACACTGTTGATGGTACAAGCCCCTGCGCACATTTGAAACCTGGCTGCACATTACCGCAGCAGTGCATGTACCTAACTGCGCTCAAAGTTGTGTGTGCTCACATCTGGCTCAGCTTAGGGTTTCAAATATGTGCCTGCGGTTTTTGAGCATGTGCCTAGGGTTGGAGCTCACCTCTGGCTCCTCCGCCGCTGCCGCTGGCTTCTCCTTTGGCTTCTTCTCCTCCTTTGGCTTCTTCTCCTCCTTGGCCTTCTCATCCTTCTTGGGGGCTGGGGGAGGGGGGCGATGGGGTGAGAGGTGGGAGGGGATGCTTAGGTGGCAAAGGTGGGAAACGGCGGGTGTGTCAAGGTTTAAGGTTCATGAACACTGGTGCGTTGTCAAGTAGACCATGCAGCGCAGGTGTACAAAACTTATCAAATCAAGACCTGGTTCGAGTTGGACCATGCATGCGCACGCTCGGGATGCCATGCGGCAATACAGGGGGTGCTAAACAGCTAGCTTGTGACAAGCATGTGACAAGCTAGCTGTCTAGTCACCCCCGTATTGCCGCACTTGATGAGTGATCACCCCTGTGATGCGCCACCTGGTTCTGCCCATGACTTTCTCCCTATGGATACAAGACCGAATGGCGAAATGCCATGCAACAAATGCGGAAGTGCCATGCGGCCATGTGCACAAGCAACCCCTCCTCCCTTGCCCACGCAGAAGAAGAACTGTTTAGGTTTATTTTTGCACACTCTATTTATTGTAAATCCCCACGCAGCATCCCCATGAGTGTGCAGTGCGCGCAAGGGTAACCCGCCCCCCCCCCCACCCCACCCCCCTCAGCTCCATGTGATGCAGCCATGCAACCATGTGGAATCAATGGCCTGTTTTGGTTTTGGAGCCATGGCCCGCTTCTGTCAAGTCCGTCCGCAAATGCACATTTGTTCGTTGGTAAAATTGTTCCTCCCTTTAGACATCTCAAGGGTGATAATAGTACAATGTGATATCTTATTACCCTTGCCTTTGCCCTTCAGACCTCCATGCAAAAAACACACAAAACCCTAGCCGGAACCCTACTCACGTGTGTACTTCATGGCCTCTGTGCACAGCTTGGTCTCCCCGATCACTGCCGTGAACTCCGGCTGGTTGACCAGGGTCACAAAGTAGCGCTCCACATTGGGGAAGGCGGATCGGAAGGCAGAGTCAAACAGCTGCAAGGGGGATGTGGGCAAGGGGGTTGGTGGGAGCCCATGTGGGGAGGAAAGCGAGCTATGCATGGACGCTATGTGGTGGGGCGGGTGCAGTGCAAATGTGGAGCGTGTGCCAGGGCGCAGTGTGCATGTGGGGCGTGCGGTAGGGACCTACTAGGGAGGGCGGGTGCGCGTGTGGGCCATATGCAGGTGGTAAGGAGGGAAATGTGTATGTAGGCCAGGTGGAGGGAGTGCGCATGGGCCTGTGTGCATGTGCGGTCGCATGGTAGGATGGGTGTATGATATGGGGCGATACCGAGGTGCGTGTTGCAGAAGCGGGCTAGGGGTACTGAGGCGCAGGCACCCAATATTAGACTCCAAGTGCAGGAGTACAGTGGTGGCTATCTTGGCCGCGTGCACCATAAACTTTGAACCCCGTGCGCTCACAGGGTGGACAGCCTGCCCACTGCTGTGATCACGACCCCCATGCTGTGACATGCAGATGGTGCGCGATACACCCAAACCCGCATCAGCCCGCTGCCACCACCCAACCCTAGCTGCACTACTCAGACAGCAAGGGGGAACCTTGCGCATGGGGTTGCTGGCAGTACACCTGCCGGCCTCCTCTCTCCTCTCACTTCTCCCACTTTCTCATATGCAATATTAATATATGTTTTATATATTTTCAAATATATATGCCACGCTCACCTTTGTGTAGCCGTTGTACAGGTTGCACGCGGTGATGATGTCAGCCAGGGTGATCCTGTCTCCCACCAGGTACGTCTTGTCGGCCAGGTAGGCGTCAAGCGCACCCAGGGCCTTCTTCAGGGCATCGCCGGCAGCTGTCTCCTTCTGCGCAGGTGTAGGGTTGCGGGTTAGGACTAAGGGTTGTGGGGTTATGGCAGACTTACATTGGCCTCCCTCAGGGCAACGCCGGCAGCGGCTTCCTTCCGTGCAGGTTTCAGGGTATGGGTTTCAGCCAGGGTATGTGGTATGGGGTGGTGTAACCATGCCTCAGACAAACGCCACAGCGTGGTGTGCCTTGTGTTGACCGCTGCAAGGGGTGAATTATGCTTGAAGGTTGAGTGCATCAGTCATGCACGCAATGCAATTACTTGACAAGGTACTGCCTTTTGCGTTGGATTCCTTAATTTCCCTGTTTGTCACCTTCTTGTCATATGGCCACCAGCCCATGAGTGGGAAGAACCACGAGCAGATGGGCGCGTCCAGCTCAAATGTGGATGAGTCAATGAACTGCTCGATCTGGGCCTGATGGACACAAGGGAAACGCCACGTCAGCAACCTGTACAAGCTATGGTATACATATAGCATATATCATTGGGAAGGGTTGCAATAACAATGTCTGGTCAAAGTCCCACTTTGATAGCTCCAGCGCATGCATGGCATCCCTCATTGTGGGATGTGGATCACTGGCTCCTGGTTGATGGCTGGGAAATGCTTACCTGCTCCAAAGCCGTGGATCCCACAAGCCCGCTGTCTGCCAGGCGTGCCACGTAGCGAGCGATTGCGTTGCTCTCAAAGACAGCACCGTTCTCGGTATCCAGCACAGGTGCCTAAAATAGACAGCACATGGTGTTTAGTAACAGACCCATATATGACTCCCAGTGCCTCAGCCATATAGCACAACAGTTGAGTTCCGTGATCACCTTGCCGAAAGGGTTCTTCTTCAAGAACTCCTCCGTCTTGTTGTCCACCCCAAAGTTGAAGGGAGGCAGCTCGATGGTGACTCCCACATACTGGGCAGCGATGAGCGCCTTGTAGGCGTTCTTGTTGCCTGGGTATGTATACAGCTTGAGAGCCATGGTGGAGGAGGTTTCCTGAATGCGGAGGTCGCACCAGGTGGGGCAGTGGCTGCTAGTGAGTTGGGAAAGGGCTGTTGAGCAGGTGCTGCCCAGCTTTTGGCTCGACTCGCATCTAGATGGCTTGCATATTACGCGCCGCCCTAGGCTGGAGGAATCATAATGGTCGGAGACGGGTATGGTGGGCCAATCAGAGGCCAGCAGACACCTTGAAGCGCGGGAAAGCCTTTGATGGGCTTTTGCACGATGGCAAGGGATTGGTAGATAAGTACTGGGTGAACGCAGCCCTTGTTAGCGTGACCGTTTGCTTGTTGCTGTTTTCTTGCCGTGTTGGACCAGTCAGTTTTCTAGCAAACGGGATCTAAGAGGTCACCGAGGTCGCAGGTGCGGAACATCCGTCGCATTGTCGCCCAAGTTGTTGAAACTTGTCGTGCTTCCATATAAAATCGAGGATAGTGGTTTTCTAGTGCGCTGTAGTACAGCGTCTGGTATCGATGGGCGTATGGGCGATGAAACAATGTGCATGCCGTGATGTGATTGGTATAGTTTTGCTGTGCACCGTGACCAACCCACCACCGATCCACCTGTTGTGTTGGTTTCACGCCTACAGTGGATTCTTTTAAGTTTGCCTTCCACCATCCACGAGCTGATTGTGCCCTGTGAATCGTCATCATTGCAGATAAAGAAGGTCCTCAAGATGAGGCGCTCAATCCTACAAACGCTGCTGGCCACATCAGCCCTCCTGGCAGTGGCCTTCGCTTCAGAAGACCCCACAGAGTCCTTGGACGGAGTGCATGACCTGAGTAAGTGCCCTATGCCCTCAGTTGCTGGACTTGACTGGACTGCAGAATAATGCACATGTTGCTACTGATTGGGTGCTTTATGCTCCGGAGCTGGGTTGCTTACACACTGTGCACGTGTGGTTGCTAGCCTGGCTGTAGTTCTGAAAGTCTTGTGGCCAAATTTCTGACTGGTGGGTGTTTCTGCAGCTCCCACCACCTTCGACACGCATGTGAACGGGGGCAAGTTCGCCCTGGTGGAGTTTTATGCACCATGGTACGGTCTATGGATCAGACCACAACGCTTGCTTCTCAGTTGCATCGGGGTGCACCCGCAAATGTGCTACCTAGCAGCGCACACTCGATGGTCCTGGTGGTGCATGGACAACAGTTGGGCCCTGGATGTGTGGTAGCTTGAGGCTCGATACTGCAAGCCTGCAGCTGTGTGTAAATCCATCCTCCATCATAGCGTGGCACCAGAAGTGGTGCATGTGCACTGCTTGCACTGCTCCATTTTGCCGGCAGGTGGTTGAACCAGTCAAGTTGCAAGAGTGAAATATAATTGGGAAAGTATTTTTTGGTGTTTATGTACGCCCCCCCTGCTCAGGTGCGGCCACTGCAAGAAGCTGACACCCGAGTACAAGAAGCTGGGGGCAGCCATCGCAGCAGACCCAAAGCTGGCCAGCAGGGTGGTCATTGCAAAGGTATGGCCCTAAACCCTAAACTATGAACCCTAAACCCTTATCTGTGGCCATTGTTATAACACCCTGCTGGCCACCCATGCCGGTACCCACTGTAACCAAAATCCTGTTCCATTTGTACACCTGACCGCTCAGCTCTCCGCCTTCTTGTCCCAAAACGTTTCGCAACTGCTGTGAAAACAAATCCCAATATGTTGTGGTATAAAGGATATTACCTCTCGTATTACCAGTTAACAAATGCCCATTTCCTGCGGTGGCCCTATCAGTATGATTAATATTATTTCCTGATATTTTGGGGCGAGGGGTCGCCGACGCGCACCTGTGGGTTGGCCTGTTGCGCTGCTCTGGGTGTGGGGTGTGCAGCTAACCCTTACCGCCGTTCACCGCAGGTTGACGCCGACGCGCACCGCGAGCTGGGCACCCGCTTCGGCGTGCAGGGCTTCCCCACCATCAAGTTCTTTGCTCGCGGGCAACCCGTGGACAAGCCAGAGGAGTGCGTGGAGGCATAGCTGCACCTGCTGAGCACATGCAAATTCTAACCCCGTGGTAGATGCCAGGGTGTACCAATTCCCATGCATGCCACGCTCTGTACAGCCTGTCGCCTTTGGCTCTTACACCATGCACCCTGTACTGGTATCATGGTGACACATAATTCACGCCAGTGCACCGGCCACCCCGCCCCTCATCATATGCACACTACCCCCATGCCAACTCACCACAACTGTACCAACCACCAACCTCTTCCGCCGCAGCTACAATGGTGGGCGCTCTGCCGATGCCTTCCTCAAGTTCATCACCGAGAAGGTTAATTCCGACAAGTCCTTTGCACACGTGGAGGAGCTTGCTGAGCTGGCGGCGTCGTTTGTGGGCGCCGAAGACAAGGCAGCGGTGGTGAAGGAGGTGCGGTGGGCGGTGGGGGTTGAGGGGGATGGGGACAGTGGGTAAGGAGGGCAGTTACGCAGGTGTGGGAGTGGGAATGGGGTGTGTATGCAGGGGATGCGGAGTGGTGTGAAGCAAGTCTGGTGGGGGTTGGTAATTGGTAGGTTGTGGGGTCAACAGGCCACCAATATTATGGAGAGAGGGTCAACGGCGTGGGGCTAGCTGGGGGGTTGTGGTTCCGATTGACCATAAAGTGCTGAAAGTCACAATTGTGCAGCCCAAGTGTACCCCCTCCTAAATTAGAGGGGGTGATTCATCTATCCTTCGCCCTCACCGTGGCAGGATACCGCTCCCCCTGCTCATCTACCATTTCTCCTGCAGATTGAGGCCAAGGTGGCAGCGCTGACGGGTGAGGCAGCCACCAACGGGGAGTTGTACGTCAAGTTCATGAAGAAGGCGATTGAGAAGGTGGGGGACCGCGCTTAGCATGCTGGTTTGGGTTTTCATATTGAACTCGGGCAGCTGTTTAGGGTTTAGGGTTTGCATGCTGCACTTTTGGAGCTGTGCGGTAAGTACATGACGAGGGCAATTGAGGTGGAAGACATGGGATGGAATTCGGATTGGCATGATGGGAAGGGATTGCATGCTGCTATAGGCTACTGTGTAGGGTTTGCATGCTGCAATCAAGCGACTCTGCACCATCAAGGGTGGTGTGGACAAACCTGCCACTATACCAGCAGTTTACACTATTATTATGGCAAACGTTCCACCACGACCTATGTCGGACTGCCACGTCACTCGCTGTTTCTTACGGCGCTGTGACTGGACGCTGTCCAATTTCGCACATCTTCATCTGTTCTGTTGGAAAACAAAGCACCCTCCCCACCCCCCTGCAGGGCCTTGAATGTTTGGCCAAGGAGCTTCCCCGGCCTCACTTCTTACAACCCTAAAACCCTAATCCTAAGCCCTATACCCCCCCTGCAGGGCTCTGACTACCTTGCCAAGGAGCTTGCCCGGCTTGACCGCGTGGTGAGCTCAGGCAGCGCCAGCAGCACCAAGATTGGCGAGATGCTGCGCAAGGTCAGCGTGCTGGGCGCCTTCGCCAGCGAAAAGGAGGCAACAGCATAAGCACCATGGATGGCATGTACTGCATTATTGTTGGGGGCCGGAGGAAAGATTTGGACCAGGCGGCGGTGTTTGGGGCGGGTCTGGGATCTTGCGTTGCCACTGCATTGCACACCCCTCCTTGGCAAGGACAGGAAAGCATCGCTCCTGTGTTCCTCGCCAGTGGACCATCATGGGCCATGTTTTTGGTATGGGTTTACGTGTGTGTCATCAGCGCTCTGTTGGATGCCCATTGGGCTATACAACTGTGCCGTTTGGATGGCAAGGGTTTGTTCTTTTCTAGGGGGCATGCAGTGGTGGGATGAGCAGTGGAGGTGGGTTGGCAACTCCTGGGCAGGAACAGGTGGTGGCTGACGTCACGCAACTGTAATAAACACTATGGAAACGGGGGTCTCTCACAGGGGCATCATAGGGCTCTCATGGCATCTCATAGTCGTATCATAGACATATGAGAGACTCATGGCCATATTACACTCGTATAGGAATTGTCTCATAGAGGGTATTCTAACAGCCAATATCTCATAGCCAGCTATTGTGCCTCATAGCCTTTTGAGAGGTGGATGACACATGTCATAGGCATCTCATAGCCAACATGCAGAGCTGTATATCTATTGAGATATTGAATATAAATACATTTTATATGATAATTTTACCCGTTTCTGCGTTTCTGACTAAACTCTCCCCTTGAAAAGATTCCCTCCGCCGACTATGCTTCAACAGCACTTGGTACGTTTACAAAAGCATCGCAGAGTGCTATTAATCAACAAGCTTGCACACCACACTAGCACTGACCCCTTCGATCTTGCCGGCGCTGATGGCTTCGGCGGACTTGGTTTACAACGGCGTTTACTTTTTCGTGGGTGTAACAATGGGTGTTCGGTTCGCGATGGCAGTTGGTTACTTATTTTGACCAAAGTGCAGTATACCAGCCGTAACCTTGTTTAGTCAACGGCTTGCAGCTTGTTGAGAAAGATAGTATGCAGCTGACGGATCTTCGTTGACAAAAGGCATACCAGGCCCGGTATGTCGCATCAGGTGGGTTAGGTGGGTACGCTCTGACCTAAACGAGGTACGTGGAAATAGCTTGTCCTCGCCGCTGTTATCTTGTTCACAAGCGAGCCATTGAACTGCCGTGTGGTGTTATAGAAACAGTTAAAAGGGCACCAGCCGTTAAAAACCGTGTTTCCTGGGCTGGTGCCCAAGCCATGCTGGTGCCCATATGGGGGTATCCAGTGGTGGCCACTGCACAGTAAAGCTAGTCGTACAGTAAAGCTAGTCGTACAGTGTTGCCCTCGCCGATTCTTTTCAGTATCTTTGCTAGTAATTTAAGTTCATGTTCAGCAGTGTGTGAAAACCTGCAGCGCTACACCCCGCATACGTATATGTTCAGCGTGTTTCGAGTTTTGACTGCTGAGCCTAGCTGACAGTCAAAGGTACGGTGGACAGTACTCGCAAGGGTCAGACAAGACCATTCCGACATAGTAGACATACAACGCTGCTACATCACCCTCTGCCTTCGCGAAGCATATCTTGTTGCATGGCTTTTGGGTTGTGCATGTGCATGCCGATGTTCCATGCCGGTGCATGCACCCAGCCGGTTAGACGACGTCGCGACACCGCGCACTCCCTTAGCATACTACGACAACTTCAGTAACCGCAGACAAAGACCTGGTACCAGCACTGATGGCATCTGGGACACCCCTGGGACAAGTCCTGGCGACGTTAAAGTCGGGCTGCAACAGTGCAAGTGCAGTAGCACTCGACGTTGACAGGACCTGGGTGTAGTGTATGAGTCAACTATGAGACGCGTATGATAGACATATGAGAACTGTATCAAACAAGTATGAGACGTCTCATATGCAATAATCCGTCTCATACGCGTCTCGTACAGTCCTCAGCTCATAGTGGTATGAGACTGCTATGAGACAAAATTGGCAGCTACTATGATAAAAGCATGAGAAAGCTATGAGAAATTACATGAGACGCCTATGAGGCACCCATAGAGACCCCCGTTTCCATAGTGAAAGCTGTTGGCAAGGAACAAGTCGTGTAAACCCTGTTCCTGTTGCAGCAGCTTCATCTACTGGCCAGACCCTGAACGGCTTGCACAGCTATTGACAACTTGCCTTGAAGGCAGAATTTTGCCTTGCCATGTTACTATCAGCATGCGCTGCCCTAGACCTGTGGCGCAGCGAGCTCAACCCAGTTTCCAAACATATCAAACGCCACACGCTCAACTTCAAGTTCAACTTAACTCTTTAAAAAGTTTAGCTAGCTTGATACAAAGTCTAGGGTACCCGCTGCCTGCTGGGCCAGGCTACACATTGTCAACTTGAGTTCCGAGTCAACAAGAAGAAAGAGAGGAAAGGGAACGCACAAAAGCGAAGTTTTGGGGCGCTGCCCTGAGTTGCTGAACAAGGCTTGCGCAACTTGCAGAGCATACTATTGAATGTAAGGAATCTGCATCTGGTGTCCTGGTTTTAGGCTGTGCTCCCCATTGCAATGCGCGCCCCCCCCTGTCTGTTGGTCGCATCATGCAGGGCTTGTCATCCTACATGTGGATGAGTGCTGGTAGCTGCGTTGGCCTGTGACAGTCCTACTCCACCTGCTTTCCCCCCGAGATGATGGACTCAGGGGTCCGGCCATCGATCTTGGGTGGGGTGTAGTCGTAGTGCGGGATGTTTGGCTTGCGCCCAGTGGGGGGTTCACGGTACCCATCGTTGAAGACAGTGACAGGGTTCTGCAGGCAGCGGTTAGGGTTTAGGGTTGAACATGGAAAATGGGGTGGGGATCTGGAGGCAGTGCGCGTTGCGCACAGAGAGGGTGTGCACACAGGGACGGTGGAATTTCATGAGGAGTATATAATGCCTATCGGGGTGGAATGGTGGGCACAGTGGGGCTTTTGTGGGGGGGACAGGGTATGCAAGCAGGCATCTGAGAAAAACGCAAGCAGGCATGCGAGATCAACGTGACAGTCACTGACCACATGGTTCACCGAACCCTTGAAAAAAGCAAAAATCAAAGGCCACCACTTCAACCTCAAGAGGTGCATAGAGCAATGTTGTTGGTAATAAAGCGTAAATATTTGCTCTGTGGCATGCATACATGCAGCTGCCCAGCCCATGGGGATGCACTTTTCAACAGAACCATTGGCGGTTGACGAAACCACTGAGACGACCCTCACCCACCACCACGCACCGCATCCACGTCCTCGTCGTCCCTGCCGTTGCTCAAGCGCACTTTGGCGTCGTGGATCCTCTGTTGCTCCTCGGTCCTGTGCACTTGTGGGTGGCCAACCCTGTCGTCGCCGGCCACGGTCCTGCTGTCTTTCACTGAGGAATGCCGGTTTCCCATGTCGACGCCCTGCAGACAAATAGAGTATTTGCTTATTTACACTTGCTCAACAGCACACGAGTCCTGTGCTGCATCTTGCGTTGACGACCGCGCTTGCATGCATATATGTGCGCCACGACCCGCAGCAACGCCCACAACACCACCTTCGCAGTACGGGTGCACGTACAGCCTAGTAGAATTTTTTGGTGTTTAGTACATGATATGTTGCTTTGCAGAGACCGCTGCCGACAACAACGTGTGCCTGGCAGAACAATGGCATGCATGCATGCATATGCAAAAGCCAGTTATGACACACAAACGCGGAAACGAAGGGGTATACCGGGCCGTCTCCTAGAAGCATTGATCTTACTTGTACCTGTATTGTATGTCTTGAAGTCGTATAAAGTGGATACGTTGCGGTCCGACACAACCTGTGCGGTGAGAGGCTCTATCGATTGTGGTAGTTCAGCGATGGTGACTGCGTTACACGATGCAGCCGCTAGACGTTAGATTTGCAGCAAAACAAGGACCAGAAGGCAACATATATGACACGGCCTTTGGTGGTAGCGGTCTGAAAGCCAGGGTTGGAGTGGGTGCTGCAAGATTTCGGTGCAGATACAGGGTGTGACTCATCCGCTGCATGCCAGGTGCACGTGCAGAGTGAAAATTCAGGGTGGTTCGCGAAGTGGCCATTCAAAGACCCTCGCAAAGTTTCCGAAGCCGCTTCTTCTCGATGCTTTGCACCTGTTCTGCTTTCTAGCTCGCGGTTTTGAGTGAGGCGAAATAACGCCGATACCTGTTTGTAGTATCCAGCGAACAGTCCTAGATGGCATGCTCTTGAGATGACCTCCTCCTTGTCAGTAGTTACAAGACCCACGACGCAGTCTGCCCTCAACAGGTGCTTTCCATTGTTTCAACGCCATGCCAGATAGCCCGCCCCCCTCTGCATGCCCACAGAAGCCGAGGGTCTGTCAACAAACAGGTAGATGTGCCTGTGCATGTGCCATGACAGCCACTTACCACCCCAAGAAGGTACCGCCAGTGCCGTGAGCAGGTGTAGAAACCTCTTTTGTCATTTCACCTGCACTACATATCTTTGATATATGATGCCATTTGATTCTCTGTGAGAAGTGGCTGACACGGGGGAAGCACTGTATTGCACCATATATGGCAGATTTTATTTGCGTAGTTCACATGCCTCAGCCATGCCACAGCCATGCCACTGGCAATGACTTCCTTGTCCTTCCAACCTGCAGGAATGACAACAACATGTGCTTACCATCTGCTTCCATGCCTCACAGCAGCACCTGGTGCAGTGGGGACATGAGCACAGGTGGGCTCCCACTCCTGTTATACAATCACCATGATTACGAGAGAGCTCTAATATCAGCCGGCCCTGCAATTGAGTCAGTGGCAACTGGTCCAGTGGGTGCATGCCACGTGGCACAGGTGCGCTCCCCCGCCTGCTATACAAAAGTCATTGGGGGAGAGCCCTACGTAGGTATACGTAGGTAGTATCAGCTGGTACGGTAGTATGAGCTGGCCCTGCATTCGAGTCAGCGAGCAGCTGCCCATGAGCCTGCTCCAGGCCTTGATTGATCTACAGGGTTTTCCATCTCCCAGTGGAGAGCGATGGGGAGACAACCCACACGGTCCCCATCGGGAGATGGAAACCCCGTGCAATCAATCAAGGAGCAGGCTCACAGGCAGCTGCTGGCTGATCAATTGGAGGGCAATTTGGGCCTTTCAAGGTTGGTCTCCCGGAGCCATGCATGTGCACGGTCACCCACTACGGCACAGCGCATGCTACATGGTGAAGGCAAGCATGGCTCCGCACAGCCCCAGTTGCTGCATCATATTTCTCTAAGGTTGAACCAGGCTGCCTGTTTGGAGACAAGCAGTGCAGCTGTTTATCTTAAAAAGGATCTACTTCAAGTATAGTTTTGGCAGGACCCAGACAGATGTTGTATCTCCTCTAGGCTAGAGTAGGGTGGCATGTTCCCGCACGAGGCTACAAGTGGGAGTGGCACACAGGGGTACGTGAACCAGCCATGTGATTGCCGTGTCTGAGATTCATTGGCAATAGGTGACCTATTGACAGATTGCCAGAGAATCTCAAACGTGGCGACCACACAGCTGGCTCCTGTACTGCTATATATGGGCCACTCCCTATGTTGGCAATGCATGTCTGACACACATGACACACAATGATTGCACATTTCACATTTGTCTACGGCTGGGGCCTGCACACCAGCGCCGGCTGGTGTGTGCCGCAGGCTGCAGGTCCCTGGCGCTGTGTGCTGTGTTTGCTGGCCGCCCTGCATGGTGCTGCACCAGGGGTGTTAACATGATATATAAACCAAGAAATTTCCTAGTTTATATATCAACAGTGGCTGGTTTATATCCTGGTTTATATATTAACGGTTCCTGGTTTATATATGTATTAACACCCCTGCCTGCACTAGCTGGCTATAGCTGACGTAAAGACAGCGGGTGTCAGCACAAACGCTGGCACTGTTTTGGCTTTGCAAGACCTTGCTGGCACTGTGCAGGCTTCAGAGTAGGAGTGCTTGACCTCAAGCCAGCTGGTGCTGTGAAGCCCATTCCGTGCCAGCATTTGTTCCTATGCCCACTGTCTCTTATGTCAGCTAGCGCAACACTGTGCATGGCTGAAAACAGCCATAGCACAAATCATCAGGGTCGACCCGCAGGCACACACTAGCCAGCGATGGTGTGCAGCCCCAAACCATTACCGACAGGCTTATTAGCAAATAGGCGCCTTGCAGGTGTGAGGCATCAAGCTGACTCAGCCTGGGAGCAGGCCCCTCCTCCCTTCCCTACGGCATAGGGCCATAACACCTAAGCAAGGGATGGCTTATTGCTTGCTGATTGCTTGCGCTTCATCCCCTGGGGGATGGCCTAGGGACAAGCCATGCATGGAGGTGACACAGCGCTCACTCCTACCGCCACATGGCCTTTTTGCATAGCCAGCCACAGCCACAGCCACAGCCACAGCCACAGCCACAGCCACAGCCACAGCCACAGCCACAGTCACCCATCCCACGCCCCTTCAAGATCACTCACCCAGCCATGTCCCTCCACCACAGCATCCACCCATCCCCCACCACAGCATCCCCCACCACAGCATCCCCCACCACCCTCCTCACCCCCCTCCTCGCCCTCATCCTCCTCACACGCACAACCACCAGCTTCAGCCCCCTTGGAACCCCCCAGAGCACACACCTCACCCAGGGGGAAGCAATACACAGGGATGAAAAGGGGGTTGGTCAGGGCAGCGACCCTGGCGCATCTGCCTCCAATGTGGGTCACATGGCGTTGCTGGATGCGCTGACACCCCCGCATGCCCACACCCTGCCCTCCCCTCTGCCGTCTAATGGTTCAATCCCCGTGGCGGGTCATCGCAACGCCTCTCTTTCCAGCTCCCCACACGCCGTTGAGGGGGTCATTGGTGGTGGGGGCAGGGAGGCCGCGGGTGCAGGGTGGGGAGTGGAGGCGGATGCTCAGGGAGGGTGCAGATTTGATGCCTGGCTACGCAGCAAGGGTGTGAGTTCCTGGGAGTTCCAGCTGGCGGTGCCCTTGGCTAGGGTTCAGGTGAGGGGGTTTTAGGGTTTAGGGTCTAGGGTGTGAGTTCCTGGGAGTTCCAGCTGGCGGTGCCCTTGGCTAGGGTGCAGGTGAGTAGGGTTTACTGTTGAGGGTTTAGGGTTTAGGCATTCTCTCTGGCCGTGTCATCCGAGACACTGAGTGTGACCTGCACATGGCCTGACAGCTGCCAAGCGGGAAGGGTTTTGGGTTTGGGTCTAGGTTTTGCTACAGCCCAACTTGGAGTTGGGATGGGGGCGAGGGCAGGGGGTTCAACCGGGGTTTAACTCAGAGTTTACTGTTTGGATTGGGAGGTGGGGATTTGGTGTGGATATTGCAAGGTTTCTTATGACAACCGGATCATCACTAAATCATTTCAATGACCATAATCTGTATCTGGGTGCCCCATCATAGGCTCCTGCCACAATCATGACCACAGCCGCAAGCGCAAACGCAACCTCAAATACAACCACAGCCACATGTGTTGTACAAGCAAAGCTGCAACCACAGCCACAGCCGCAATTGCAACCACGACCACAACAATAACCACCATCCCCCCACCCCACCCTGCAGGGCCTGACGCGAGGCCAGACCCTCGCCAACATTGCCCTCCTGCTGGAGGGAATCGCATCCGGAGGCGCAGCCGCACCCACCCACCATCCACCCACCACCGGCGCCACCAACACAAGTACATCCACCAGCCACCACCACCACAGCCACCACCCCCTCCGTCTGGAGCTTGCTTTAGACAGCCTGCGCACAGGGGTGTATGAGCAGACATCGTGGCTGCTGAGTGAGAGAGGTGGGGTGCCATTCATGGGGGGTGGAGGGGGGAAGAGGCTGCCTTGGAGGGACCTGGGGTTTGTGAGGTGAGTGGGGGGCAGGGCGTGCATCAGGGATGTGGAGAAGATGTTTATTATAAATTAAGCTGCTTCTTCTCTGTGGCAGAGTTTCTCTGTCGCTGGGCATCAACAATGCCACAGAGAGGTAGCAATTGACTACAAACAAAGGAACAAATAACTGTGCAGCCTGTCCTTCAACAAACACGTTGGTCAAGGTAGAGGAGATAGCAGAGAGGATTGGTATACCCTCCTGTCCACTATGTCCTCGACCTTGGTACCATTTGAATTTCAAAGAATCCTCAACCAACAGTGCCTCATCATTGATGAGTCATTATTGATGAGTCAGGATAATCAGGACATGTGTTGGGCTCAATGATATTGAACAAATCTCACAGCTTGAGGACCAACTCAGTTGGCACTCGTGATGTTTTGTGCCTTGAATCTCATGAGAGCCCAACTGCAGTTGCGCAATGCGCATGCAAAACTTCATTGCTTGCATTGCATATCAGCATAAACAACTGCCATCATAGTGCATCATGTTATTTTAGCTCAAGGCTCCACCATGATTCCCAGTGTATGGTTCTGCTTGGTGGGCGCACTACACAATAGTTTGCAATATGCTGAATTGGGTTGATTTAAGACGATCACTGATGATTTAATTGTTTTTAAAATGCTATGCGGATCTGCTCCTGGGCGTAAACAAATCCAAAATATTTGTTTCAGTCATCATGAAGGGCATTCAGCGCAAGTGCAGTCACTGTGTCATCATGAAGGGCATTCAGTGCAAGTGCAGTCTCTGCAAGTTTGTTTGAAGTGCTTGTTTTCACACCAACCTATACATATGGGCTCAACAATATCAAACCAATTTTTGGACCAAGGAGCACCACAGTTAACTGTGGCACTCATGGCAACATAAAATTGATCTTCTGAGAGCCATGCGTATTGCAACCACTGCTCGAGTGCTATGTGCATCACACATTGTAGCAGTACACATTCAACATGGCACTGGGCAGTGCCATACGGTTCATGTATGAATCTAAACTATCTCCGGTTTGAAAGTGTCCACGCCCAAGCAGCTGCACTGGCAGGCTCTTTGATGCTTGTCCTACTCAACAAACTATGAAGGGCGCCTGATATCAGTAAGGCGAGCGTTCAAGGGCCTGCCAGTACAGCTGCTTGGGAGCGGATAGTTTTTGCAACCGGAGGCATTCTGCAAAATGTAATAAAGTACGGAAATGTAGAATAAGCTTGCCATGCTTTGCATCATGTTTTAAAATTGTTCCTGTTCATTGCCCAGCGAGTTTTGGCAATTTCTGTGGCAGGCCTTGCTTGTGTGGCCATGCTACCCACAACGGAACAGAGCAATTGAATTCAAATCACTTAAGCTGTTCTTTGTCGAGGCAGACAGAGAAGCGCTTTTTGCCCTCCTAGGCCGCATGGTCAAACTGCTCACAGCCTGGGAGGGAAAGGAGCACTCCCCTGCCTGGCTCAACAAGGAACAGCTCAAGTAGTTTGGCAGCAAAATGCCTGGGCCTGGACCCACTGTGGACAACATGGCCACCAAGGCAAAGATTAGGCAGACGCCTTCTAAATTAGCATGTCGCTTGATACATGTGCCATTTCACCACAATGCATTTTACTGCATTGCTGTGATTGTACAGTATTGTTTTTAACCAACTTCAAACGGAAAAAGCAGAGCTGGGCTCAATGATGCCAACGTTATAATTGCAGCTGAATGCCAGCAAGGTTTAGCTGTCATGTGCAGAAAAGCCTTCCACCTTATGAGAGCCCAGCTTGGCGTATTCTAGTTGCATGCAAGCATATATTATAAATTAAGCTGTGTTATGCTGCACATTTGTGGCCACCGTGGTGATTTCCGATGTTCCATCTGACTATCTGAAATGGATCATGATCAGGGCGCATCAGTGCCAATCAAATGATATGAGAAACTGGTGTAAAGTATCCCCGTGATGGCTGTACAATTGCGGGAAATTGTCTGCGGCGACCGGGGGGGAAAAGTCGGACATGGGAACTAAACCCTCGAGGTTAAACCAACTTGTTATTAATAAAAAAATGCCCTGCAGCATATGTATTGTAACAGGGATAGAAGCGGTTCAGCTGGTATACACATATGTCAATGTCATGCTGGTGGATATGGTTTATTATGGTTCAAGAACGAGACTTGTCTGTTTCTTGTGCAGTTATATACACTAGGGGTTCCCAAGTATGTAGTATTAGGCCTTCTGGAACCATCCGTCCTGTACTCTGCCGCAGTGGTGGGGGTTGTGTGTGCTGAACCTCCGACCACCGCAACTCCGCCCCATTGGCAGGGTGCATGACTGATGGTGCTGGAGTGTGTATTACTAATAGCTTGCGCCTTCACAGTGTAAATAAGTGCACAAAAGCGGCTTGAGAAGCAAACATGGGGTGCATGCAAGGGTAATCATTAGGGTAACACGTGTACCACGTGATACTAGTCCCTGTTGTTGTGATGGAGTAGCCTTGGCACAAGCGTGTCGTGCCATGTCATTCCCACGCCAAAGCTTCTCAGTGTCTTTATATTCATCCACACATCCACACATTTCCCCCTCCCCCCCCCTTGCTGCAGGCACCGCACCAAGTTATTTGCCTACCCCGGATACGATTCTCCCTCCCCTGCCCCCACCCCCGCCAACATCCCCCCCGGCACAGCTGATGCCACCCTCAAGCTGCGAGACATAACCCCCGAGTCTTTTCCCCACCTTGAGGACCACCTCCCCTCGCGCATCCGACTCCTTTCCCCCCATGGGATGGATTCAGCAGGAGGCCAATTGCGCGCAGGGGGCCAGATTCAGCCACCTGATTTGAAGCCCCATGTGGGCGCCCACTTTCCCTTGGGGCCTGATACCCTGCCGCAGTGGCATTTGCGGAAATTGCTTCATGATGGGGGGGGGTCGGCCTTCCTTGAAGTGGCCCCTGCCGCGCCAAATGAGGACCCACATGTGGATTTGGACCCCGAAGAGGATGTGGATGTGGATGCGGATGTGGCTGGTGAGGGGGTGGGAGCCTCAGGGCGTGTGAGCAGGCGCCACCTGGATCCAGCTGGTGGTGTGGCTGGTGCAGTTGCTGGCGGTGATGGTAGGGCATGCGGCTACCAAACCCTGTGGGGCTCGGGGTCTGGTGGGGATCCGGTGTTGTTCTGGTTCAATTGCTTTGCCTTGTGATTCCACGCTCTGTTGGTGGCAGGCTAAGTGGAGCCCAGTGTGTTCCACCTGGATTGTCACCCGTGGGTATTTCCTATCTTGCTTCTTGCTTGGAAGCTGTGTGCATGTTTAACTGCTATCCCACCTTTTCTACGCCCTTGGCGTTGCAATTTTTCTTCACCTTTCATTTTACTTGGCGGGAGCCACGGTGGGTCGGCTAGAGCTGTATCTGGGTGTTATGCTATGGCATTAACACCCACCCATCCCCATTATTACGGGCCAGGCATGGTGCCATTACTCTGTCGATCTCGAATGGCTGCCCTGGCACGGTTCACAAGCTGCTGTTTGCCTGGGCAGGCATTCGAGTTGCCAAGGGTCATGGTACCATGCTAGGCCTGTAACAATGAGGGGGTTGGTGGGTGTTGTTGTCGTACTATGTTGTTAGCATACATAGCAGAAATCTCAAAAGCAGAGCCCGCCTTTGTAGACCCATCTCAACGCCACGTCTCTGTACTTTGGCAAGGAAACCCAGCCCATGGGGTTCAAACAATTTACTTAGGGTACAGACTCCCCTTAAGGTGCAAACATCCCTTGGGGTACAAAACAGCTGCAGTGTTTGCGATCTCAACATGTCTACTTGATCCAGCAGGACCTTTGCATGGCAAAAGATGCATGAAGTGATGTAGCACTGCTTTGCAAGGTCAGCATGGAAATGCTTGGTGCCGCAATTGCCATGCTGTCTGATGCATGTAAGATGACTGGCTATGCTCTGGATCGCTTGGTAGTAACCAACTACTGGTAAAGAAGTAAATATTTCCAGTGCATATCTGCATGCATATAACCAACCAGGTTTGTTGTAATGGTGCAGGCAACTTGGAGGAAGCAGGAGGGCATGTGAGTGGCCGCCACCTGGCGCCTGGTGAGGCGCGCCTGAAGGTCAAGGTGGAGAACGACGTGTACTGCAACCTGTTGAGGGCAACGTGGGAGGGCAACTATGGGCCAGTCCCCAGCGGCATGCGCTACGACACATTCCAAGGTAGCAAAATGGAGCCATTTGCATTTCCCCACCTTTGTTAGGTCGGTGCAGGGTGCAGGGCAGGGCTACATAGTGTATAGTATGCACTGCGCATGCACACGTAACCAGTGTATATGGAACTATGGGCCGGTGCCCAGCCACATGCGCTTTGACACATTCCAAGGTAGCAAGCTGTATCCATTTTCGTTTGTTCAATTTCCGTTTTTATCCGTTCAGCTTCTGCAAGGCAACCCCACAGATGCGCAAGCTGGGAAACTGCTACTTTTGCATTGAGCTGTGTGGTTGCAAGTTATATGATTTGTAGAGTATACTTTATAAAGCATATATCTTGCAACTAATGCATAGCTCAATGCAAAAGTAGGTGTTTCCCAGGTTCCCCATCTGTGGGCTACAGCTTGGACCCTCACATACAAATTGTGATGCAGCACACAAGGTGTGCTGAACTGAGGAACAGGGGGGAAATCTTCATCAACCCTAAACCCTACCACTCAGCCTACACCCCTCCTTCCCCACCTTGCGCAGATGCCACCCGTTCTGTTCCCATACCTACCCCCCGCCCCCCTGCCACTCCCACTGTTACAACGCCGAGCATTTTCAAAATGAGGATGAGTGCGAATTAAGCCCATTAATTGGGATTAATGCGCACTCATCCTCATGCTTGAAAGAAGGGTTTAATTTAATCCCTAGCACTATCTGTAGGGTAGTATGGCCACCAACCCTACTCGCTAAACCCTAAACGATAAGCCTCCCCCTCCCCCCTTGCGCAGATGCCTCGCGCCTGTTCCCCGTCCTCCCCTCGCTCCTCCCCTACCCTCCCTCCCTGCCACTCCCCATGTACAATGCCAAGCACTTTTCCAAATCGGTGTGGGACCTGCGCCTGGGGGGGGCAAGGGGGGTGGCAAATGTGGTGCTCATGTATGCCTCCAAGGGGGATGCGCTGGCAGGTGGGTGGTGGATGTGGTGCCGGTGTGTGCATTGAGGGGGATGCGCTGGCAGGTGTGGGGTGTGGGGTGTGGAGGATGTGGGCGGTGGTGGATGCATCCACGAGGAGATTGGACTGGCAGGTAGAGAGGGGCGTGGGCAAGAAAAGTTAGGTAGTAGTCATGAGATTGGGGATGGGTTGCGTGAAGAATGGGTGTTAAAATGTCTTGCGGGGTGTGTTTTGAGCAACATCAGTCAGGATTTGCTTAATTTGATGTGAATAATTTGCGATGCGCAGGTGTCAACCCCATCCAGGCAGAGTTCTCTGTGCGCATCAAGCGCCGCCACCTGGGCGCACCCCACCCCACTACCCATTGCACCCCCCGCCGCATTGACCCCGGCACCACCACCACCACCACCACCGGCGCCATTGCCACCACCAGCAACACCGCCACCAGCCACACCTTCACAGATGATGCCCCTCAAATGCATGGGCCCCACAGCCCAGGGGAGGAATCATCACCCGCAGCGCCCAGGGAGAGGGATGGCGCCATCCCACAAAACCATGGCAACATGATTTTCCAGGGGGGTGGGGATGGGTATGATGGTGGGGACGGGACCTCCCAGGGATGTGCGGATGGTGATGATGTTGGGGACAGGGATCCACAGGGGGGTGGGAATGGGGATCGCCAGGCGGGTTGTGATGGTTGTGATGGTGGCGAGGGTGTGCTGCGCCAGGCTGGCACCCTCATGCAGCTGCTGCACGACCTGGGGTGGGATGGGCCAAAACCCTAAAGTAGGGTTCTGGTGCCAAATATTTGTGCGGCTCGAGTTGGCGCAGGCTGTGTACTTTGAAGCGTGCAAGCTGAGTTGACCCGGATGGTGTGCCTAGTTGAGTGTGCATGTATGCATTTCAAAACAGTTGTGGGCATGGTGTTGGTGCAGGTGGGGTCACTTAAATCCTATTTTTTGGGGTCATCACTACTATAGGTTGTTCGAGTTGTTAGTTGTTTTGGGTTTTAGTTGTTTACCACGTTTGCCATATTGCTGAGTAATGGTGATTGCGCCCTGAATGTAAGATATGCAAGACACTGTACATTAGCGATTGCAGAAGAATTTTGACACAAAACCCTTCTAGGATACCCGAGGATACATCCAACTGTAGCGGTAGCCTATAGCCATATATGTGCACGCCGTGCGGTGTACCCTATCATTTCTCAGGTCCTGGGCCGGCAAACATTTTCAGAGTGTGTGTGTGCGTGAATCTTGCGTGTGAGTGCTAGCTAGTTACATGTGTCATGCCATGCGTGGACACGATTAATTATACTTGCACAGTGAGTTGGGTTAGTATACTATATTATATTACACAGTGCGTCACAAGAGCTGAAACCTTACCCTTATGCCTTATGCGATCTCAGGAGCAAATTTGTCCTGTGGTAGCCAGTGATACGCACACTGTCATATCGTTACATTATGTCCGGAACATTGTTCCAAGAGATTTGCCTTATCATGTGGGGTTAAAGTACCCTATATTATACTGTGGTGTGTTAATTTTGTGATGAAGCCGTTCACTCTGGTTAGCCGTTCACTCTGGTTAAAATCATCCTGCTGCTAACGTGTTTGCAAAAATGTGTTTCATTGCAAGACTTAGTGGTGCTGCACCAGGTTTTGCTTTCTATTGCGTTGTGCCCTTTAAAGGGCAATTGGTGGGACATTTGGCCAAATGACAAATATTTGCCATTGGAACCCCCCAACCATCATGGCAGATATTTGCTACAACATAGCTGCCAGTGTTACGCTGTCCATCTGGGTGACAATGCTGTGCAGTGTTGGCAATGGGTGCATTCACCCTGTGCACATGCTCTTGGCTCACCCACGCGCATGCTGTTCCAGTGCAAGTACGTATGCGTTCTGTGACACCTTGTCACCGTGACAAGGTGAATCAGATGTCCTCAAACTAGTAGGAAATTACAGAAAGGCTGCCAGCTGAAACAGCTTGCCCAAATGGCTGTAAAGTCCTACTTTTTAAAAGATTTGAATTGCCTCTGAGGCAGTGAGTCACAATGAACAATTATTGACCGAGTCTGGGCTGCACTTTCAACTGGAAAAAACTAGCGTGTGGCACACGATCATGATCATGCACATAATTCATGCATGCTTTAGTGCGCACCATCAAATAAACCTCGCCATGGCACAATCTCACTCACTGGATCCATGGTCGACCCAAAACATGACAATCGCTGGTATTGCACTGCCGGCGTTGCACATTTACTGGTCCTATGAACTTCTACCTACCATGTTCTGCCACCAGGATGATAAATTAGCTAGCCTACAGGCACCATTGACACTGCGCCAGCTGCCAGTTTATACAAATGCTGTGCGCACATGTGCACTGGCAATCAATCCTCTGATCTGGGCAATAAAAATAGAACCTCCACACCTTAGTGTCCTTAATTAATCCCAGTTCCTACCATGTCCCATGCCCATGCAATACAACTGGATTTGATTACCCCTCCACCTCCCTACCTAGAGCCCCCTCCCCCCGCCTCCTCGCCCCCTCCTCGCCCCCACAACACACCCACATATCCACGCACCGGCGTGATTCTGTCCGATGCTACCCCTAGCAGTGCAGCAACAGAGGCAACTCAGGAGAGAGGTACAGCAGCGCCATGTCAGCGCATGCGCGTGCGCAAAACCCTGAAGTAGAGTAAAGCCCTCCAACCTACAACCCCGACCAGTGTGTCGCCTATCCCTGTTAATGCATCCAGATCGTCATCGCCACCACTGCCCTCAGTGAGAAGGGCAGTGGTGGCGATGACGACCAGACAACATCATAAGAGATAGGCGACACACTGGTCGGGGGTGCAGGGTGCAGAGTTTTTAGGTGGGACCTGCAACAAAGGGGCAGCAACAGGTTAGCACATGCCATGATACATGCACACTATGGGATTCAAGGTTTATGGTTCAGTGGCCGCTCTTCTTGGACCTGCAACAAAGGGCCACAGCATGTTTGCACTGCATGGTAACACGCACGCTATGGGAACTATGGTTAAAGGTTAAGAGGTGACATGCATAATATGGGAATACAGGTTTAGGGTTTTGTGGCCGCCCTTCAATGGACAAGCAATTAGAGGCGGCCAACTAAACTCTAAACCTTGAATATCCATTCACCCCCAGCATGACCTCCAGCCGATAGACCACAAACAGCCATGGGCCAGTAGCAGGCGTCCCTTCAGTAGAATGTAAACCCTAATGGGCACACAGATGCAGCGAGGCGGCGACGCGTCAACAGGCATGTGAACTGTAACAAAACCCTATCGGGCCCAGGCATACAACCCTAATGGGCCCACAGATGCAGTGAGGCGGCGGAGCGTCAACAGGCATGTGAACTGTAACAAAGTGCACCCTGAAACCAATCAACTGCACCACGCCTGCACAATGGCTAGCTCCAGCTATCATATCTACGCAAACTGTGAGGATTACCAGTACCAGGCGAAGAAGCGGAGTCGCGCGATGGACACCAAAACATTTTATGTCCATAGCGGAGTCCCTGCTTCATCTGGTTCCTGTACGCCTCACAATCTGTGTGGATATGGTAATTAAGAGCTAGCCATTCCGGGAAGGTGGTCAGCGGCCCCACTGCTGCCACAATGTCCAGGTTGCCCGCAGATCCCTGCTTGCGCAGGGGCGAGCAAGTGCGCAGAGCAAGTAGAAGGTCAAGAGCGTGCCCTCGCGCCTAACTGGCCTGGGATAAGCCCCACACATTTATCAAGGGTAATAAGATAATAATAGAATACCCCTACTTTTATCTTAGTATCCTTGCATTTATCCACCTCCCCGCCTCAGCTGCGTCACCGTGCTTCTCCCAAATACTTCCTCCCAAACCCCTGCACTGATCCCCCATCTAGCACCTCACCACCCCCAGCAACCTCTCCACCCCTCCCTCCGCCTGTGCACGCACCACAAGCAGCCCTGCGCACATGACCCACCAGGGCTTTACTACGAGTTGTCATGAACAGGCTAACAGTGTAGTGCGATGGTGTCAAGCTAGCCAGCTATAGATGTACTAGGGTCACCCGTAATAATTGTCACTCCATTTTTGCATACAACAGAAACTCATCGAGCACGAAACTGACGCAAACTTCAGCATCTTTCCGCCTGAAGCTTAAAATCGCCATTTTTGAGGCAGATCTGGAATTAGAACGCTTAGTTTTCTACCCCTATTCAGCAGGCAGCTCTATGCTTGGCACAAAAAATTTAATTAATTATGCAGGCAGTGACACACGTTCCTACCAAACACCTCACCTGTCACACAAACTTGATGTGGGCCACGTGGTCCAGTATGAAGCCCAAGAATTTGAGGTTGAACATCAAAACCAAAAACGCGCCAATGACGATGTAGACGTCCTTTGCCTCAGGTGACCACAAGAAGTCCCTGATTTGGGCCAGCGCCTGGGTGGGAGATGGCGTGTTAACGAACAGCAGTGTCAGCGACACAACGACAGGGACCGGCGATGCAGGCAGATAGGGCAGCACAGGTGCAGGAGTCCTACATGAATGCAAAGATACAGAAAGACTGCCGGCCTGCCTGCCCAGGGGGTACTACGGCAGGTGAGCCCACTAAGGTGGTCCTGTCCAACACTCCATGCATGCCTCAGGTGACTGTTGAGCATGGCAAGCCCAGCAAGCAAGTGCGTGGCATAGGCCAACAAGCTGTATGGCCACAGGTTGTAGGTGCGACAAGCAGTCCTTGCCGACAGGACGCGAGAAGGTTGTGTCAGTCTGCCAAGGAAGCAAGTGCTAGGTGACACCCGCCCACCTCTTGACTTGCAAGCTGTAGGGAAAGTGTGTTCGAGCCAGTGCGCACCAGTTCGTCAGCCGTTTGGCGGACCTCATCTTCTTCCGAGCTGGCGTCACTCGGGGCATTGGGCACCTTATCTGGGTCTTCCTTGTCGTTATTGTTCTCCTTGGTCGCCGAAACTAGGAGCTTGTTTTTGCGCTGCCTGAAGCCGTAGTGCAGGCCGGGAAGTGCACGAGCTGGAGAGGGCCAGGACTGGCGGCCGCTCCGGAGGGCATGAGCCTTGGTGCCAGGCAACTGGAAGCTGCCAGCTGCTGCGGTGGTGGCAGCCATGGTGGATGGCACCTCGGTCGGTAGAAAGGAGTGCAACAGGAACCCAGCAAAGTTGGAAGCACGACAGGCAATTTGAAGGCCAACTGTTTGAAGTTCACATACCGGTATGGTGATAAAGCACAAAGACAATAAACTGAACAGAGGGCCGTTCGTCCCGAAAGGGGAAAACACACGAGTCAACCTCGAGTTGGTCCATGACTGTGAACCCGGACACCTATATGCACGACACGACACCCACCTTCACTGCAAAATGGGGTGAAATGCACTCAAATGAAGGACGCCAAACACAGTCTTACCGCTACGGTGGCTATTGTGTTGGTGGGCAGTCCTTCTCACATGCATGCATGCATGCATGCATATTGTTGCGACAGCCCACTGAACTGCGAACCTACCGTGCGCTACAAGTTCAGTGTCAGCGCCATCACAAAATATTTCAAGTTTTTGAGGTGTTTTTAACCCCGTCCGTCGTGCCCGAATTCTTTGAGGGCTTTACCTAGCTCTGATTGAGCAGTTCCCAAAAAATGTGCTGGGTAGATGATACATATATCCGCTAAGGGTTAACCTGTTTGCCAACAACCAACGTTCAGCCAAAAAGGCAACCTGAGTTCCAGGCGAATTTGGTTCTTTGTTGCTATGCACCAACGGCATTGGCAGCAAGTCTCGAGAAAGTGAGGCATCCTTGGTCGAATTTGGGTGAGGTGCATAGCCTTCTGCCAAGGAAGCCTATCCTGTCAGCAAAGACAGCATGGACGGGACTTCGGAGGGCCTGCTCCTTCGCAACTCCGAGCAGAGGGTTGTCCTGGTAAACCACAAGTCTGGCTTGGTACGTTCCTGCACGAACTCGTTTAACATTACCTCGCTCGTGTATTCAATCCTCTGGACAGTCACCCTGACTGTGGACGTGTTTGCAGCCTTCCCTGTTGGAAATGGGCAAACTCTCTATTGCACAGCAACTCTCCCTACTGCGAGAACCTGTGGAAGCACTAACCAGGGAAGTAGACCAGCAAACCCTTGACTGTGAAGTGGAAATAGAAGCACTCAAGCGCAACGCAGACCATCAAGAATCTGCCCACCAAGTGGCAATAGAAGGACTGGAGGAGAAAGTGGCAGATCTAGAGGACCGAGTGGTGACAGATGACTTCCGCACGACTCAGCCACAGCAGCGTGCAGTGGTGGATGGGGCCAGGGGGCATGTCATGGGGAGTGCTGGTAGAGGCAGGGAAGCTCATGCCCGAACAGGCAAACGGTCCAGGGAAGGGAAAGCTTTCGTGGGATGAGGTGTTCAAGACGATATGTGGCAACATGGAACTGGTACGCATTTTTGGCGGTTTACAGGGGTACCTGCTGCCGCTTGGTGGAGTTCTTTGTGCCCTGCAACTATTGAAGTGCTTGTCTGCTATCTTCTGTCCAGTGCTTGCCTGCTGCTGCTGCTTCTCATCATCCCCACAAGGTTGACACATCACCCTGCTGAACAGTGTGTTTGCTGTGTGGTCCAGGGTCTGTGAGGAGACAAAGTTGCCCAGGAGTGCAGTGATGGCGCTTCGGGAAAGGGACCAACGCCTGAACCCTGGTGCAGATCAGTTTTCGGAGGGTCAGCTTGCTGCAGCTGCCACCAAGCCAGCACCTGAGGCAATTAAGCCCTATTTGGAAGAGTACTTCAAGTTAATGTTTGGCCATTCACCAGCTACCACTTTGGCCCGTGAGAAGCAAGCTTTTGAGGAATATAAGGCTGGCTACAACCTAGTCACGCGCCGATAGGTAGACTAACCTTTATGCCTGCTTTTCGATTTTGCTCAGTGTTCTGCCTCAGCGACCTCCATTTACGCGGTGGTTTATGAATCACTGCTGTCCATGCCGCAGGTTGAGAAGAGCTGCACCAACGGGTTGCTGCCATCCCTGGCACAGAAGCTCTAGACATTTGCTTCAAAGACAACAGCGATGACAGGAGGGATAGGGTGTTGGCGAGAGGCAGTGGAAGCGTATCCAAGCCCTTCCCACTTGCTCGTGCACTAGCACTCCCAGCCCAATGGCATAGGCGCATAGCAGGGTCAGAATGCGCGCCTCTGGTTACTGGGTTAGTAACCCAGTAATACCCTAGGGTAAATAGTATCCTTGAAAAGACCCAGTAAACGAGTGGCGCAAATTCTGACCCTGCCGCTATGTTTTGCGCTGCTGTGATTGGTGAGGGTTCAAGTGACTTGCTGGGCGTATCCACACTAAGCAAGTTCCTCCTGGCAGGTCGCTAATTAGCGTGACCTTTCTCGCTTCCTTCGTGTTGCCCGGTCACTGGGGGAGGATACTTGAACCTGTCAGAACAACAAGCTAATCCTTATGCCACTGTGGCCGCCATGCGCCATGCGGCATCAGGATTAGCTGCTTGTTTCTGACAGGTTCAAGTATGGCCCCCCAGAGCCTAAATTTGAATCCTGCAGAATTTGTGGCTTATTAGTTTGGTTATCCCACGGAGTCTGAAGCGTTTCCATTACAGTTCTCATTGTGAGTCAGAGTCGTGCCTTGGGTTGCTTTTGGTTTTGACAGTGATGCAAAAACAAGACAGAATGCACATGTAACACATTTTATGACATCAAATTACCGACCCAATACAACGCAATGCCATGCCTATTCAATCCAATTTGGGTTGCGGCCAGTCTTGCCAAGCTGCCAACGCACTGCCAAAGTGACACGCAATCATCAGTGCTAAATGTCTCGTTGTTCCTGTCTCCAGAACTGAATTCAATTGGCTACCCGTTACCGTGTCCAACTTGAGGGAACTTCCTTCAAGGTGTCACTGTGACCGCATGCCTGCTCTGTGGTTCACATGGCCACTCCCAATCCCCCATTGTTGGTGAAATGAGGTGACTCACCCGGCCTCAGAGGCCGGGTCAGGTGAGGTACCAAGATGTGAGATAAGATAAGGTGAGGTGGAATTGCTTGACCCCATGACGCCTGACGGGTTCATAGGGTGTGTGCCATCATCGCAGGCGCAGGCCAGCACAAGCTCCTACCCACTCTACTGCCACGTGGTCTCATCCTAAACCCTGAACTCAGGAAGGACGCCCCACACCCTCCCAATGGATGGTCGGCTGTGGCTGCTGTGGTGGGTGGCTGCAGGATGGTGGGCGGATCAGGGCTGGAATTGCACATGGCGGGGCGGGGGTGGGTGGTCGACGCTGTCAGGTGGAAACACATGCGCCCATGTCTGACGCCATGCGTGCGCTGTCATACCCTGTGGAAGGGTTTTTGCAACCCCTCGCCAGCTTGGCAACAAGGGCACGCACCTGCCTGTGGGTGCTGTGTGAGGAGGGGGCTCAGAGCCAACCCCAAAACCCTGTGCTAGGGTATCACTGGGGTCGTGGAGAGGATGCCTGCAGGGTGGAGGGTTCCTCCCTGTCGCCCAGCCCTTGCTTGGGGTTCCAGGAAGGTTTTCCACCATGTGGGGTGTTCCCCAGCCAGGGCATTGCGCAAAGCAAGTGTGAGCAATTACGAGGCTCCCCCTGCTCACTCTATGCCCAACCCTAGCAAAGGGTTTGGTGGGGCTGTCGCGTCCTCGACCCCCTGCGCGCAACCACACCTGTCAGTCCTAGACAACCTTAACCCTACACAGTGCGACGCTGGATGCATGGCATCTATAAACCATGATGCCTGATCAGTGCACAATGGCACGCGTTACAATACTACACCCGGTACACTGCTTCATGGCAGAAATGGCAACCCTGGGCATCTGCATCGCATAGCAACCCTACAACCTGAACCTTTAAATCCTAAACCCTAAACCCCCGTACCAGGTGTGCATCATAGTAGGGCTGCTGGTCATAGAAGCTCTGGCTCTGATAGCCCCCCTGGCTCAGCCCATCATCCCCAAATGTGAATGTGTCCTGGCTGAATCCCAGGCCCCCAGCCCCTTGGGTCCACCCCGTGGCAGACATTTGAGAGTAGCCCCCCTTGGAGCGGTAGGGGTCGGACTGGCTGGGGCGGGCGCGGGCTGGGAGGGGAGAGGGGAGGGTGTTAGTATGAAAAGGGGTGGGGGGGAGGAGGAGCCAAGGAGGGGCAATGGCACTGCACCAATGCATAGGTGCTGTAATGACCTGAAATAAGCTCGTACGATATCTGGACACATGCGGAACCATCAAAAGCATGACAAAGCCTACCACCAGGTTTAACTACATTAATTGTATATGATTTACATCCGTCTCAGTCCACACAGTTATTCTGCATTACCCGCCCCAAGGACACGGGTTCGAGTTTCCGCAGCCGACCCCTTATACCCTACCTGATTTGGGCTGCGGCAGGATTGGCTGCGGCAGGGGTTTGGCAGATCTCGATGAGGAGGGGAGGGAAACCCGGTAAGGGTTGGGCGCAGCAGGGGGCGCGGGCCCAGCAACCACGCTTGGAGGGGGCCGAGGGATCCCCCCTCCATTTTGCCTGTCAAACCCATCCCCATCCCCATCGCCGATATCCACCGGCTGGGGATTGAGCAGCTCTGCGGCTGTGGCTGCGGGGCGGAACCTGTGGGAGTGCGCGCAAATCAGGATTACATGTGTGCCCCAGGTGAGATGCATCCACCCTATGGGTGGTACCAAAGCTAGGTAGATACTGACGAGATGCCGGTACCACGCAAGCTAGGGATCAATAAAGTATAATACATGTTTAAATTTTTACGCTGTTTGGACATGTCCATTTATGACCGTACACGCTGCAGCCTGTGCTTGAGATTTGGATCTAGGGCAAGGGGAGTGAGCAACAAGGATAGGATTACCCTCCTGCCCCCAACATGAACAATCCAACAAATGCAAAACAGCAGTCACCTGTGCGAGTAGGCCCCGCCCAGGGCAAACGCGCGCGAGTCAAAAACCCTTCGTGGTTTCACAAGCTGCATCAGGCTCTGCTTGAGGTTGGTGAGCGGCCCCTCCACCAAACCCCCCATCTCCTTGAAGTGGTGGATGAGCGAGTTCCACAGGGGCTGCTTGGAAAGAACCTTAGGGTTTCCCAGGACCACCACGCCGAATCGGGCACGGGTGAGGGCCACGTTCAGGCGGCGGGGGTCTGACAGGAAGCCGATACCCTGCACAAGGGTTTCAGGGTGTAGGTCAGGCATTGTGTACTGGTTTATTAAAGCTTGCACAGTAGCTTAACGCTTGCACAAAAGCAGCCACAACCCTTGGCAAGAGTTCCGCAAGGCCAGAGGGCGGGATGGGTCGATGCAGCCGTAGGTTCAGCCAGTACAGCACAAAACTGTATTCAAAGGAAAAAATATTCAATGACAAGGTGACCAGTCTCACAACCCATAAAACCATTGGCAAGGGTTTTTGTTCCTGCTCACCTGGTGCTCGTTTGAGCGCACGCATGAGAGGATGATGTAGTCCTTCTCCCGGCCCTGGAAGGAATCCACACTCGCAACTTCTACCTAGAAGAGGGGGAGGCGCGTAAATAATGAGGTGGTGTGTGAGGTGATCATGCTGATTTCTTTGGCGTGAGGGGTTTAGGCAACACACATAGCAGCCATACCCATGTTTGTACAGCGTCTTGTGCTAGTAGAATTCTATGCCACTTTATATTAGAAAATGCCCCTCATAAACCCACCCCCACCCACATGTACCCTCGATCCTACCTGCGAGTACAGCTGCTGCCCCGCAGTGCCCGCCCTGGTGAACACATGCATCACATGCGCCCGCTGGCCCTCGTAGGGAGTAATCACGCCGATCTGTCCCGGGGACACCCCGCATCTCAGGAAATGCGTGACGATCTTCTCCACATTGGCCGCCTCGGTGCGGTTGAGGTAGGAGGTGCTGCTGCTGCTAATCTCCTCAGTGCCAAGCTGGAGAAAGGGGAGATAGGGTTTTGTTAGGTTTTCTATGGGTTTGAGATACGAGGTGCTGCTGCTGCTGATCTCCTCAGTGCCAAGCTGGAGAAAAAGCAAGGGGCAGAGTTTTGTTAGGGTTTTCTTTAGGCTTTTCATATGGGCTTTCTTTGGTCCCAGATGAAGTTTAGATCAGGTTGCAGACTGGGTTGAGGTAGGAAGGAGCTGCTGCTGATAAACTCCTCAATGTCCGGAGGGAGTAGGCTAGGGTTCATTACAGGTGTTTTACAAAATTCATTAGGGTTTCAATCAGGACGAGATTGAGGTGCTGCTGGATTCATTGGACCCAAGCTGCGCAAAGGGAAGCGGTAGGGCTGACGCAGTGCCCGCCTTACCGGTATATGCGTGCACACACACTGCAATCATTTACCTGCACATGGGATTATACACACATGTATGGACATGGATATGCAGCCACGCAAACACGTACAACCCCCACACGCATATCCCACCACCCAGCCCACCTGCACATAGGATTATGGACATGTATGGACATGGACATGCAGCCACACATACACTTACAACCCCCACACGCATATCCCACCACCCCGCCCACCTGCACATAGAACATCATCGGCTTCTCGGCCTGAGGCCAGGGGAAGGAAACCTGCGACAAAGGGAGGGGTGGAGTCAGCAATATGGCCCCATAACGTGTAGGGGTAAGAGACCTTCAATGGCCCTTTGTCATGTTTACATAATTTGACAGCAACCACATGAGCATGGGGGAGAAAACCTGGGCTCGCCTCGTCCCACCAAAGCTTTGGCTGCATGCTTGAAACTTTTTCAGCTTGTACTGGGTACACATGGCCTGCGGCTCACCTGCGGCTGCTTCCTCTGCGCCGCACTGACCCCGTTCTACACTTGAATGTATGTCAATTCAGCTTGTACTGGGTGTACATAGCCTGTGGCTCACCTGCGGCTGCTCCCTCTGTGCTGCACTGACCCCGTTCTGCAGCGCCCCCTCGTAGAATGTGTTTGATGGGAACTCGGACAGGCAGGGGTGCATGCGGTACTGCACAGCCAGACGGTGCGGCTTCACACCCAGCAGGATGAGGCGCTCAAACAGCGACTGGGACAGCCCGGCCTTGGCGGACTGGAGCGAGGGATAAGCGATTGTCAGAGTGTTGTAACGTGGGAATGATTGAGAATGCCAGCACCAAAGTGCTCAACGCATGTGCGAGACTGCACGTCATTCTGGCTGCATTGCTGATGTATGATATATTATATATATTACACGCATATCCGCCACAAAAGCCAGATCGGCAATCAACCTTGTGCATTGCTGATGTGCATGCATTTAATCATACAACAGCTGGCAACTGGCCGGCATCATGTGGTGACCCCAGTCAACCACCTCCCTTCCGGCACACCGCACATCAGGAGCAGCAAAAGCAACACCAAGGGAAAACAGAAATGGAACAAAGTCGGTGACCCTGTTTCCACCCCACCTTTTTGTTCATGATGACTGGCCCCAGCTGGCAGTGATCCCCCACCAGCACCACCTGCTTGGCGCCGCACACAAGCGCGATGAGGGACTCGGGCTCCGTGGCCTGGGTGGACTCGTCAACAAGCACCTGCGGGGGGAGAAAGGGAGAGATTAGGGTTTGGGTTTAGGGTTTAGGGTTGCCTGGGTGGACTCGTCAACAAGCACCTGGAGAGGAAGGGTGGGTTGGTAAGAGGGGGGAGGGGAGGGGGCAGTGACGGGAAATGAAATGGAATGCTATGGAATGTCAATGCAAATGCAAATGCGACCACATTGAATGCCAAAGCCAATGCCAATGTCATCCAACTCTGATGCCATGGCGTGCCCCAACCCTGAATCCTACTAGCTCCTTGGCTGGACAAGACCCTCCACCCACCCTACCTTACAGACCCTGAGGGATTAATGTGCCATGTCACAAAATAGATAGTGCGCACCACAACCACCACACACACACCTTCCGGAATCTGTAGGTAGCCAGGCGGGGATCCCCAGCCCCCACACAGGTGGCGCACACCACATCCGCAGCACCCAGCACCTCCCGCTCCACAGCCCTAAGCAGGGTTTTGTACTTGCGCTCGTCGCCCAGCGCCAGGCCCCCTGCCTCCTCCTTGAGAGCCAGGAGGCCGCGCAACTCGGAGCGGGAGGGGAGGTCGAGGTGGCGCACCTGCGGATGGGATTTGCAGGGTAAATTAGGAAATCCAAACACCATTTGGACTCCAAGAGTTTGGAGCAGAGCATTTGGTTAAGCTGCACTAGGTTTATCCCCCTGCACCCACCTCATCCTAGGGGATGCTCGAAGATACACGGAAATAGGATTAAGGGTTATGAGTACCCTCCACTGCTTCCCTGGATTGTTCCAAGCGCCCTACGGTTTATTGTAGGGTTCAGCGATATCCCTCCTTCACCCACCTGGTAGTGCAGCGTGAGATGCTCCACAGGGCTTGCCACCGCCTCCCTGGCTAGGGTTTAGGGTTTTGGGTGGGGTTTAGGGATTTTCCTCCTTCACCCACCTGGTAGTGCAGCGTTAGATGCTCTACAGGGCTTGCCACCGCCTCCCTTGCCTTTGCACACAGGCGCACCACCTTGAGGCCCGTCAGGTGGATGCGCTCTGCCAGCTGGTCAACTGCCACGTTGGATGGGGCCACCACCAGCACCTGCAGGGTTTAGGGTTAGGGATTTAGGGTTTGGGTGCGGCCACCACAAGCACAGGGTTTGAGGTTTAGGGTTAGGGGTTCAGGGTTTGAGTAGGGCCACCACCAGCACCTGCAGAGGAATGTGTGTGTGGGAGGAAGGGATGCGCTTCCATGGGGTAAAGAAGGGCATGGGCGTGTGCGTGCTCCAGGGTGGGTCCCCAGTGCGAGAGCGTGTGAGCTTGCATCTGCCACATTGCCTCTAGGTATGCGTGCGCCATGTGTACAAGGTGTGCATGCAGCCACATGCCCATGCAGCATCATGCATGTGGACAAGCACATACCCATGCATCTGTGTACCCAACTCGCCACCCACCACACGCGTACACATGGCTACACGCATGCATCTGCGTAATCATCCGCGTACCCGGCTCGCCACCCACCACAGGCATACATATGTGCACACCCACCCACCACCGCCACACCTACCACACACACACATGGTTGACCTCCGCACACCCAACCACCACCCCACCTCCCAAACCCCGCACGCACCTGCCCCTGCCCCGTCCTGGCCATGTGGTACACGATGGTGGCCGACGTGACTGTCTTGCCGGTGCCTGGAGGGCCCTGGATGAGGCTCAGGGGCTGCTCCAACACAGTGCGCACGGCGGCCGCCTGCGAGGCAAACGAAAGAAACCATCGCCTGGGTTCTTGTAGGGTTTGGAAAGAGTACAGATAGGGTTGAGGGCCATACGCTTTACACCCCATGCTTGACAACCATTTACCCCCTTTTCCAGGGTTTCCCACCTGTGAATGGTTGAGCTGCGGCAGGCCGGGTGCCGACACCTCCTTGGGCAGCTGCGCCTTGAGGGCCTAGGGCTCAACATCATGACCAGAAACCTACCCTATGATGCATCCCCCCAATCCCCCCCCCATCCCATCCTAAGTAGCATAACCCCTTTACAACCCTTGCATTAAGGCTCGGAACCCAGCTCCTACCTGCGAGTGATTGAGCTGCGGCAGGCCGGGTGCCGACACCTCCTTGGGCAGCTGCGCCTTGAGGGCCTGGGGCTCAACATCGTGCCCCAGCAGCTTGTGGTACAGGTAGCCGCTCACGCTGGTCTCGTCAACAGCAAAGGTCTTCATGGCGCGCTTGGGAAAGAGGGATACAGAGGTGGGTTAGGGTTAAATTCAGGGTTCTGGTTCAGGTATTCAATCATGCTGGTCTCGTCAACAGCATAAGGTCTTCATGGCGCGCTGCGGGGCATGGGCAGGGTTTTGTTAGGGTTGTGGTACAGGTAGCGCTCACGCTCGTCTGGTCAACGGCAAAGGTCTTCATGGCGCGCTGCAAGGCAGGGCTACTGCAATTTTAGGGTTTCAGCCTTTTCCCTAGGGTCACCGCCCACTACCAGGTCGCAGTGGTAGTGGTGCAGGTGATGGTGCAGGTAGTGGTGGCTTAGCCACTGCCAACTACCGACTGTGGAAAAAGCTTGCGCCCTACCACACACCCAGGGTCAAAGGCCATCACCCTCCCCTCTTGGATAGCCTCATATGAAAACAGGGTTTAGGGATGAAATTTAGGGTTTCTCCCATACGGAAAACCCCCCTCACCTGCATCCTGTCGAAGCTCGTGCTCTTCCACACATACTCCACAGAGTACCCGCTACCGCACTCCAGCGGCACATCCTCCCCCTTCCTGCCCCCCCCTTTCACCTCCATGCACACCTCCTCACTGGCCTCGTTGGCTGATACAACAGTGCCGCTGGCCTGCCAGGGGCCCGAGCCAGGGGTGGGGCAGGGGTGCCGCAGGCGCAGCTCGTCGCCTGAAACAGGGAAGGGGAAAGCATTGGCAAGGGTGGGGTGTAGCGTTTGTGTAGGCGCAGGTTACAACCCCCCATGGAATACGTCAGCGTCTACCCCTACCGCAGCCGGGCCCTACTTCACATCCATTGTCCTGGAACCACTATGGCCCCATCATGCACATCCCTTAGCACCACCCAACCCAGAACCATTGCACCAACCCTACCCAAATCCTAACACTAACCCTACCCAAACCCTAGCTCCGACCCTCACCTGGCATGAGCTTGAGCTCCGACCCATCATCCCGGGTGAAGTAAAAGTATGCCACCCGCTTCTTGTTCAGCCCAATGTCCCACCGCACGCTCACCCCCTCGCGGGCCTGCAAGGGACAGACCACGATTAGGGTTTAGGGTTTAGGAGCTAAGGTACAGGAGGGGCGACACTCTTTTCTTGCCCAGGCCCCAGCGGCCCAGCGCAAGCTCCCTCTCAGGGAGCCAGCCAGTGGCACACCACACAAGGAAGCGGTCACTCCACGAATGCATTTCACTATAAACCTTCATTACATGCCAAAACAAATTGTGACATTCTGCTCGCACGTGTCTCTCCTTGGGCGACCTGTCGTAGTCCGCCTGTGACTTCACTAGGGGCCCAATGCCCTGGTACCAGGGCCCTAAACCCTAAACCCTGGACCCTCCCACCTGCCTCCCCTTGTGCAGCACTTCATTGGATAAGTTTATCACCCCCACCTAGCTCTCCTTCAGCGACTTGTCATATTTATCCTTCCCCTCCACCATCCTAACCCCAAACCCTACCCTAACGCTAACCCCCAAACCCTTAACCACTATGATCCCCACCTGGCTCTCCTTGATCGACTTGTCATAGTCCGCCTCCGCCTTCACCAGGGGACCAAATATGTTCTGGTACTGGTAGGCGTCGTCATATTTCAGTGCAACGGGAAGGGGATCCTCGTCCTCGGCAGGCTTATCCAGGTCGTCCAGGCTGGCGCTAGGGTTGGCACGCCACATGTCCTCCAGGCGGGCCACTTGGGCGGGGGTGACGTGGCGGGCGCGCAGCACCTCCTGTGCAGGGTGGGAGTTCAGGGATTTAGGGTTTAGGGTTTGGGTTTAGGGAAGGGATGCCACATGTCATCTTGGCGGAACACCTTGGCAGGGGTGACGTGACGGGCGTGGAGAACCTCCTGTGGGGAATGAGTAGGCAGTGGGTGAATTGGCAAGGGGAGAGGGGTTAAGGGAATAGTGGTGGTGGTGGGTGGGCAAGGGAGACAGGGGTTGGGTGAAGCCTGCCTAAGGCACCAGTGCACACGCCGGATACTTCCATCACCCTTGCAGTTACTCGAAGACCCTATCTGAAACCTGCCCAGGCAAGCCCTACCCAACCCCGCCCCCGCACCTGCTCGCTGGGCGGTTTGACCAGCCACGGCACAAAGGCCCGGTCCTCAATCAGGGGCTGCCAGTGGCCCATGTCGATGTCCAAATCCTTCAACCCAGCGGCGTTGGGCGAGGTGTCCCGACACAGCAGCACCACGGTGTTCTCGCTCTTGACAGGCACAAAGCCTAGGGCAAACACGTTCTTGGAGCCGCAGCTGTAGCACTCCAGCACGCTGTCGCCCAGAGGGGACTCCTTGTGCAAGGAGACCTCCTTGTTCTTGGACTTGACCTGCGGGGGTGGGGTTTCCAGTGAAGTTGCCAGAGAGGGTTTTGGGCTGCAGGAGAGTTTGAAGAGTGTTGGGCAATTTCCAGGCAGGGCGCACGCTGTCTCCCAGGGGAGGATTTTGTGTGCAAGGGGAGCTCCTTGTTATTGGACTTTGACCTGCGGGGGAGGGTTGCCTGAGGTTTTAGTAATGTAACACCGCATGAAAATCCAGTACACGAGGCCGACCGAATGTACCTGCCATCAGTTGCAATCCTGACACCTTCACCAAGGATTTAATGCATACCAGTTGCAATCCCTGACACCCTTCTCTAGGGTTCATGGTTGCCATTTGGGATCACTTACACCATCGCCAAAGACTTCACATGCCAAACAGTGCACAGCATGACAGGTGCATAACATGGCTCACCAGGTGTGTTACGATACACGAGGCCGACCCTGTGCACCTCCCGTTGCAAAACCATTTGGAGCTGGTGGCGCACTTGACCACACTCACAGGGGAGTGGGTGCCGCAGTACCTGGGGGGGAGGGGGAATCGTAGGGTTTTCAGGGCTGATGCATTACCCTACAGAAGGGTTTGAAGGACTGGTCATATGACCACGCTCACAGGGGGAGTGGGTGCCGCAGTACCTGTGACAGGGAGGGTGTGGTAGGGTTTTCCCAGGGCTGGTGCGTTACCCTGTATTAGGTTTTGCGGTGGAAGGGGGGGGCAGGCAACCAGTGCAGGTGATGGGGGGTGCATCATGATCAACAACGCATGGACAATGCGGGGTGGTGCGGTCAAGGTTTAAGGGATTGGTTGTAGGGTTTCTCAGCCCCCACTTACGCGCATGCCCACTCCGGTAGGTTCTGCTCCTGCTGCGCCCTAGGGTCTTCATCAAAGGTCTCATCGAAGTTGAGCTGCACGGGGACAGGGGAAACCCTTAGATACTCGCCTACGACAAGCCTTGAAGCAGCGATCAGCTTAAGCTTTGCCATGCCAGTGGTACAGTGGATATCATCCATGCATGGATGAAGGAAGCAACATATTCAAGGATCGTGTCATGACATCACGAGTGGGTGGAGTGTGGCTTGCAGCAAATGGGCATTAGGGTTCTGTGGGCGCAGGGTGTAGGGTAATCATGCGCACCTCACTCACCCCCTCCACCAGCGCTGCTATCGACGCCTCATGGCCGATGGGTCCCACCTAAACACGCACACACACCCACATCAAGCAGTGGACCTCGTATAATGCAGTCAGCATGTGATGATTGATTGGGAGCAATGGCTTGGTTCATTGTTGCTGTATGGCTTGCATTGGCATAAGGCTGTGCAGCAAAGGGACAGCCCAATGCGGCATGGCGGATGCGGGGTGGTGTGCATGGTAGGTGAATCATGTCCCACCCAATGCGAGCAGGGGAACAAGACAAAAATAGGAATATCCTTCCTGTTGTTATGTTATTATCCCTGATACAGGGTGAGGAATGGCACGGCCGGGGAGGATGCGGCAATCGGGAGGGTACAGAGAGGGAGATGATGCGGCAGAACACTGGCGTGTGCATGCATATGCGCCATAGTGGCTCCTTGTGGGCAGCACCGCACATGCATGCATCGGCACCTCACACGTATATACATTGTCAAGCGCCAAGCGTTAGAGGGCGCATGGACAGGCGCTGTATATGGGGACCAAATGGTTTCATAGGCGCCATATGGATGCATGGACACCCGGCATAAGGACAAAAACGTGCAGGTATGCCACACCCGCAGCAAGCGATCATCACAAAAAATAAAGCCCCTGTCTAGCAGCCCGGTGTTTAGGGTTTAGGGTTTTTGGCTGGTAACTAGGTTGCCATACCGCTGTGGGAGGCTGGTCGTAGCTCCAGGTCTGTCCACCTGCTAGGTCCTGCATACCAGACAGTTGTTTCAAGTGCGGTTTTGTCCACACATCGTCAACGCATCCCAACATTCCTCCCCAGATTGGCAAGCCCTGTGCAATGCAGTCACATGTATCCCAGGGAAACCTGTCTCCAGTGCCCACCCTCGTGATACAACCACCACCAATACGGTGCTGGCAACAGGCCTCGGTCTATGGCGCCCTGGAGGGTATCCTACCTGGCTGAAGGTTTCTGCGAATGCTGGATAAGCGCCATAGGCTCCGGGTGCGTCCTGCGTGTTGTAGTCAAGGAAACTGAAGTTGGGCTGCGTGGCATCCACCTGGGATTCTAAATAGACCCCCTGGGCCTGGTAGAACGGCGTGCCGCTCATCGAACCGCCGACTGCTGCGTGCGGGGTGTGGGCGCGACGGCCATCCACAACTTGGCTGCTAATGCGTGCGGGTGTGCGTTGGAGAAAACTAGGTTGGGAGTACGGTGCGTGTCTAGGTTAACGGTGAATGAGTACGAGGCGTGCTTGTTGTCAAGACAGCGCTGTTGACCTGCGGAAAGAGGGCTCTGTTGCGTGCGTGTGGGGTGCTATATGCATGCATTAGCGAGCTATTAAAGTGTCGATGTCACGGGGAGGGTGGCCCTGCTGCACCACCCACAATCGAGTGGTGGCACCTATATATACGCCCATTTCCTGCACACACACGCAGACTGCACCCTCTTTTCGAGCCTACACCCCACGACAGCGTCACCATGCAGTCCTCGGTCGTACACCGACTGCATGCAGCCTGTGCAGTTCGCCCATTCGTGCGACACAGCGCCAACGCGCGGGCGCGACCCAGCGCCCCACTGCCCTCCCCTTCGCACCTGGTGGGAGCGGTGAACAGGCGGAGCGTGCTGAACGGCATGGTGATGAGCCTGGTTTGCTCTGCCGGCATGCATACCCCCGTGGCTGCAGCGTATGTGTCGGCAGTGGACAAGGTACGAGAGCGCATATATGCATGCATGCAAGCATTGCGCACATGGTGTGTTTTACAAGTTGCCAGCCTCACCATCAGGGCAGTGCCACTTATTCCTGCTACGCTCGTTGTGTTCTACGATGTGCACGTTTATATTACCTTGGGAACGTTGTGAAGCCTCATCCCCTGACAAGATCTGCCATTGCAGTGATGCATGCATGCAACACAACGTATCAATGCGGCACTACTGATGCACACGTCATGTGGCCCGATGTCATTTATTTGCAGGATTGATGGATTGGAAATTGCACAGTTCAGTATTTTTACAAATGACACGGCACGACATGATCTGGCATGCCAATGCCATGATGGGCGCCATGCATGATAATTTACGCTGCCGCCATGGAACCAGGGCATCGTGCATGATAGCTCTCTCGGGTGCATGTGACCTGTCAGGCCTTGTTGTAAAGACACAATGGCCTGCTTCCAACCCCAATACTACCCCCTGCATTAGTGCGAATGGGGCATAATATGTGAATGTTTTCATTGTGCAGGTGTTGGATGACCCCAAGTTTCCTGAGAAGTGGCCCTTCAGGCCATCCGATTTTGAGCGATATGATGAGACGCCCGACTCGAATTTCTACTCTGCGCCTCGCTTTGTGGCGCACATCGACGACGGCGCAATCAACGCACTCACAAAGTAAGCAGCGCCAGGCCCGGGCACCCCACACCAACTCATTCTTTGCGTTGAGGACATGTTGAATGCAATCTTCATTTTTATGATCTAAACTACAACTTTATGTTTTTTATCTGCCAATGAGCATAGTCATTTGCGTTCTGTGACAGAACATGGATGGGCATCTTTTGTTTCATTTGGTGGGCGATGGAAATCTCGCCCGCGCCATATTTGCAAGCTGGGTGTACGTTTGCACTGCCACCACAATGCGCCAGCCGTTAATCCTAGGGATCTTCTGACTCAAGGACGAGGCGCATAGTTGGCAATTATGCGCCTGCCGCATGCAAGCTTTCAGAGCATGTTGCTTAGTCTAAAATGGGAACACTGTGAAATCCAGTATTTTGTACTGCAAAAGAGCATGCAAGCATGACCTCAAAGGTTTGGGCAAATACCCACCGAAGCTTCTTCATTACTATTATTATCAGTATTACTATTGTTATCATCATATTACATGCATCCTCATTCCGTTTGCTAACGCCCTCCCCATATCACAGGTTTTACGCGGAGAGCTTCCCCCCCTCTGGCCGCTCCGACACCGCCCTGCTTGACGTGTGCAGCAGCTGGATCAGCCACTACCCAGAGGGGTACAAGGCGGGCAGGATTTCAGGTGGGGGTTTAGGGTTTAGGGTTTAGGGTTTAGGGTGGTATACTAGGTCTGCTTGGCGTGTGCAGCAGCTGGATCAGCCACTACCCAGAGGGGTACAAGGCGGGCAGGATTTCAGGTGGGGGTGGTATAGATTTTACAAGCGCCAGATCAGCAATCAGCCTAGCACAAGTGTGCGACACCCGATCCTGTCCTGGCATTGCTTGTACCGATTTCGCATGTCTGTGGGTGGTACGCTGGGCACGAAGAAAAGGCGATGATTGGGGTGGGTGTGGTGGGGAGGGAGCCTAAACCCTCAGCCACAAAACCCTAACCAAAACCCTGCGTCCTCTCCCAGGGATGGGCATGAACGAGGAGGAGCTGGCGCGCAACCCCATCCTGTCAGACTACGCAGTCCAGGACCTCGACCTCAACCCTAAGCTACCCTACGAGGACAACACCTTTGATGTGGTGACCAACGCAGTGTCGGTGCAATTTTCAAAGCCCTAAAACCCTATTCGAAACCCTACTCCCTTCCGCAGGGATGGGCATGAACGAGGAGGAGCTGGCGCGCAACCCCATCCTGTCTGACTACGCGGTCCAGGACCTCAACCTCAACCCTAAGCTGCCCTACGAGGACAACACCTTTGATGTGGTGACCAACGCGGTGTCGGTGGACTACCTCACCCGGCCCCTGGAGGTGTTCCGGGAGACCCAGCGGGTGCTGAAGCCAGGGGGTCTGGCCATCATGAGCTTCAGCAACAGGTGCTTCCCAACAAAAGGTGGGTGGTGGTAAACCCTAGACCCAATAATCTGAACCCTAGACCATAGACCCAGCGGGTGCTCAAGCCTGGGGTTCTGGCCATCATGAGCTTCAGCAACAGGTGCTTCCAAACAAAGGGGGGGATGGTGGACCTTAGACCCTAGGCCTTAAGCCAGAGTGGGCAGGACTTGACTTAAAACCCTGAAGCTCTAAAATCACCACAATTACATGACCTACACCTTATTAGAGGCCGATTATAAGCTTCAGCAATGACTGCTTTCCGGCACGTTGAACATGACAGAAAAATGATGAACAGCCCGTTGCAGTTTTTCCACGCATACGCATGCGCCCTCAATTGTTGCCCCTTCACTTCAGCTGATCAGTAGTGACCAATGCTGTAATTTCCCCTTGCTGCATCTAATACTTACAACCCCCCCCTGCCCCTCAGCCATCGCCCTCTGGACCGCCACCGGAGACGCCGACCACGTGTGGGTGGTGGGGGCCTATTACCACTACGCGGGGGGGTTCACCGCCCCCCAGGTGGTGGACATTTCGCCGGCCCCCGGCATTTTGGGCAGCAAGGGTGACCCCATGTATGTGGTCATGGCGCGCAAGGCGGAGGCAAAGGATATGTGAAGCCTTGCACAAGGAAACGGGGAGGGGGAGGGTGAACCCTGATTTGAGGAGGTGGGAGGGAGGGATAGGCGGATCCATGGGCTAGGATAGGTGAATCCTTGTGATGGGCGTGGAGGGGGGGAGTTGTAGCATAATGGAATTTTCACGCATGGAAGTGGAGGGGTTGGAAAGTGGCGAAATATATATGTGGTGAGGGAGGGAAGGGGGACAACGGCCACTTGATGGTGCGGCTGCGTGCCCAAAAATCATGGTATTCATGCGACAGCCTGTTTGCCCTTGCTACCCTGTTCTGCACGTGGTCTTGGCCTGTAGCACGACGACTAATACCAAGTAGGGGAGATTGCCACCATAGCAGTCAGGAGGTGGATGCCTGTGTGCAACGCCCCCTGGCCGAACAGAGCAGGGTGAGGGTCACGGTTAGGGTGAGCCAAGGGGGAGGGTTAGGGTTACAGTGAAGGGTTACAGGTTCCTCGCCTAGAGTGACCCAAAGGGCAATTTGTGTGGATCGCGGAGCTCGCAGCTGTTATCAACTTGATCTTGTTAACAAGTTATTGCTGTTACAGTGCGGCAGCAGGTGCCCTGCACATGCCCTGCAAGGGTTGTACCAGGCTGTGATAGCTGTTCCAACTAACGGGAGCAACCGACTGTGCAATCGGCAAATGTTCGTGCAGTGAGGTGTCCACGTCAGGGGTTAGGTTTGCAACAGTGGGCACTGTTGCTTTGCCACTGTTCATATGGCTGTTGTTACTATCCACCACCCCCATTGCGCCCCTCCTCAGCCGGGAGGGGCCTCTCCCTCCCCCGCAGCTCCTGCGGCAGCGCCTAGAGCAACCTCCTCCTCTCGTTCCACAAGAGCATCCCGCCTCTTTAAGCAGTCACACATCGACTGTTTGAGGTGTGCCAAGAAGGTTCTCGCGTCGTCCTCCACCATTGCCATATTTCTATCCACCGCAAACCTCCTGTCGAGGCCCTCCTCCTCCGCCTTGCAGGCTTTCCACAAGTGGTTTATCTCTTCATCGAGGTTGATGATCTCTTCAAGCCTCGCCTGCTGCTCCGCCTTGTCTATCGAATCCATGTCTGTGGGGTGACCACCCCTCTGCGGTTACTCACGCACTGTGCCACAAGCGGATTTTAGTGCGCGTCGAATTTGTACTGTTTGCAAAGGTTAGTAGTATGTTTTTTGTTACAGAGACTACCGGCACACGAAAGAAAAGGAACCAGGGTGTGTGTTTACAGCACCACGATGCGTGTCCCTGTGGTTCGATACGGTAACCCTAAAAAGCCCTGAGGGCGAATAAAACCCTACAGCAGGCCCTGCTGCAGGTTGTGCACATTAGAAAAATTGTAAAGCATAAACCAGTCATCACGAATTTGAATCCCTGAGAAAAGAAATGTGCAAAGGTGAAAGTAACGTTCAATGTACAATAAAGGTGGAGTGCGCCAGTTAATGCTAACGTGGTCCCAAGGTGCGAAGTCACGGCGCCTAGCATCCATTCATGGGAAGAAGAAAGGCAACCAATTCCAAAGGTCGCACAACAAATGCGCATACCTCTCCAAAACAAACACAACCAACTTTGCAACAAGCGCATGCCTATCCCAGCCTATTGCCACATGCAAAGTCGATGCAATGGCCATGACGCACTAACCTCAAACCCTCCGCCAGGTCAGGGGCATGATCCCCCAATAGGACCCCTGTCCCTGAAGGGAGTAGAAAATAAATTCATTGCCAGCAATGATACAGCAAACCCATATACCTCCCAAAAGGAAAATAACCAACTTTGCAAAAAAGTATATGCCTACAACCAGCCACTTGCCATTGGCCACTGGTTGCCAGGGCCACGTTGCCCTCCCTTGAACCCTCCGCCTAGGCCAGGGCCATGACCCACCAGCAGTACACCACCACGCAGCCCCATCAAGTGCCTTTCGGCTTCCGTGACCCCAGGCGCAAAAACCACCATTTTGACTTTGGCTGCGGCTGCGGCTGTGGCATCTGTGTGAAACCCCCCCTTTCCAACAAGGGGGCATGATCTGATGCGGCCAAAGGGGAGTAGATTGCATTGGACACGCCCCGCCTGCCCACGGGTGTCATCTCCATGAAGTCGTCATCCGCTTTCGCCCAAGATTCCCTCCCCGTGACCGGTGAACGCCCTGAGGTAAGGGGAAAACTTCAGTTCTGTGCACGAGCTAAGAGCGCAGGGCAACTCAATATTTATTTTCACAGCCTTCGAGGGTGAGCTCTCTACGAAAGCAGGGCATTTCATTTGACTTCACTGCACTTCACCTCGTGTACTTCATTTATTTTTATTTTTCCGCTATGTCAGGACTGGTCAGCAGCTGCACAGCTGCATAGCCAAGAACTGTCAGGGTTTAGAGCTTAGGGTCCAGCGCGCCATTTTGTGAACTGGACTGCCGCGTGGGTGCTGTGCAATGTGATATCAGCCTGTGCTGTCCACTCCAACGCACATCGAGGGGTCCAGGGAGGGAAGATGACAGGCGCACCTGACTGGAGTTGACCCGCGCCCCTCTCCGACCCTCGCCGCTTCAGCTCCCTCCTCAGCTCCTTCAACTCCTTTGCCATCTGCTTCACCACGTCATCGTGCCTCCACCGCAGCACGTCCCGCTGCGCGTAGCATCGTCCCAGGGACTGCGTCAGCCGATCCAGGTTTGGGGACCAGTTTCTAGAAGGGACTGACCGGTAGAGGAATTTTTTCTCCGAGGTGATGGCTGCCAGCAGGCGGTGGATCTCATCCTCGTTGGCGGCGATCCCTTGTTTCGCCAGCCGCTCCTCCCTATCTAGCGCCTCCATGCGGGGGTGTAGGGTTTAGGGTTTAGGGTGGCTGCGGCTGTAGGGTCCGCCTCTAGAGGTGGACGGGTGGGCTGCAGAGAGTTGCTGCCGCTGCTGTGTATCACACACCCCTGGGGCGCTGTTTGGGTGGGTGCTCCCCCTTACAGAGAAGGGGGAGGCGTGCTGCAGAAGGGTTGCTGCTCTCGCCCACACCCTAATGGGTTGTAGTAGCTGGTTGTCCAGGATGTGTGTGTGCGCTGTGGCTGAGTATTGCACGGCAGTACATACGCTGGCTGTGCAAAGCACACTCTTCGTGCTGCCTCGAGTAAGTAAGGAGGGTCAGCAGTGGCACCCTGACTTGCAGCGTCCTCCCAGGGTTTTCACAGCTGCCCAACACCCACCCTGGTCGGGTGGCAGTCAACAGCGCAGTACCTGCCGTGCTAAAGCACCTGCGGCATAGCCCACAGGCCGTCACAACATGCCTGACGCAGAGTGCAATATGCATGCATGCATCTGCACGACGCATGAAACCACAGCTTTTCGAAGAGATAAACCCTCTTTGAACAGCCTGACACAAGAACCTGGCTGCAAGCGTTTCGAACTTTGCACCCTGACCACAACCACGAAGCGCAGCAGAGGGTTTGGCCCCCACCTGGTGACGTGGTGCGCTGCTTGCCACTGATATAAATTGTCGAACTTGCAGCAGTTCCAGTGCCGTTGTGCAACCCAGTTGAACTGTCCACTTGGCACCCTAGTGTGCAGCTGCGTGTACAAGCTTGCTATCTCAAACCTCTGGGGTGGTGTATAGCTGCCAGAATTCCAATTTAAAAGTTTTTGGGCAGGGGGAGGAATCTGAAGGGGAGCTAGCTGGGGAGGGAAGGGGTGACCGCAAGACAGGGGCAATCCATCAGAATTCTTTTATCCGTGGGGCCTTAAGGGGAATCCTGGATACAACGCGGGTTTCCGACCACACTCGTGAGAGGGGTGACACTCGATGCATTTTGTGCATCCTTGCATCCGGCCATGCCATCACATTCCGGTTCAGCCACGTCATGCCATAGACACAAAGCAGTAGCGTGTGTTACAGCTTCACTGGATTACTTTGGCGCTAGCCTAGTAGAACACAACTACAATGGATCACAAGACAGAGCAGAGAGCATAGCCTCGTCAGGTATTGGCTGAGTGTGTGGTGTGAGGGACCCGGTCTACACGAAGAATGGGCACAAAAAAGCCACGCACACGACGGTATATTCCACGCGCCAGTGAAAACTGGTACCTTTTATAATCCACACAGGGCTTTTATGGGGGGAAAAACAAAAACGGGAAGGGCTACATAGATGGGGAAAACATCCATTAATCAATTTTCCAGAGCTCAGGGTGGACAGAAAATGGGCCGTCACCCTAGCAATACCAGCGGGGGCTATGTGGAGTGCAATAGAAAGAAGGTGGTTGTGATCACATCATGTACAATCAGTTAGGAAGAGAATATGGGTGGGTGGCTTGAATACAGGGTTGCCACCCATATTCCCTTGTCCAGGTGAGGCATCAACAGATGTGTCACACACTTTTGAAACACTTCCAGTGTACATGATGTGATCACAACCACGCCCTTTCTATCGCACTATACATGGCCCCTCTGTTAGAAACAAATCCACATGCTGGTGGCAAACGCAAATTTCATTAGCTTGGGTATTGCCTGGTGTAAAATACCGGAAAAAAATGGATTTCAGTGGGCACACCGAGGTTTCAGCCTGCCAATTGACATTCACTTTTCACGAGTTTTCACACCAGTGAATACCCAACCTGATAAGATCTGCGTTCTCAACCATGCAGTACAAAACCCTACAACCCTAGGAGGGATCTGAGAAGGAAGGTTTGGCGCAGACCCACACAGGGCACACTAGGGGTGCTGGCGCTGCCACATAAAGAAACAACTTAAGGCACAAAGCATACATGCAATGGCGTATCATGATCCGCGTGTATGCCTGGACCTGTATGCGCGTTTGTGCTCTCCATTTTTGCCCTTCACCCTGCTTCGAAATCCCCTACTCCAGTGATTGCCCTTCTAGCCATGCTTCAGCTTCCCTGTAGATGGCGGCAAGCCTCGCTTCTTCTGCGCACACATTGTCCATGTGGTCAGTTGCATCATCAGGTGCAGCAGCAATGCCACAATGCTGTAGCGGTGCACGATGCAGTAGCAGTGCAAATACACACTCGCCACTGACTAGCCCTGGGATTGCCTACGCCAAGAAGGGTCAGCCCATGCACAAACCAATGGACAGATTTTGGCCAGAAACGGAAACAAAGCACCAGGGTCCCTATGGTACGCATCTGCCTACAGGCTTTTTACCGCATCAGTCCAGCCTAGTGACCTTTTCACCCAGCTTGGGCACTTCAGATGCTGATACGCAGTGATATGTTAAACCCTACGAATTTAAAAAGCCTAAACCCTAAAACCCCTAAACCAAATCAAGCTGTATGATGCGGAAATGCTTATGCTAACAGGCTATCAAGGCAGTGTTGAAATACTAAAAGACTGCTGGCTGGGCTGCGGCAAGGCAAAAATGCTGATCAAGCACACGTGCCTAAACCAGACGCCACGAAACCTGAATAATCCTGCAACAGGAGGCAAATCCCCATCCAGCACAGGAGGCAAATCCCAGGGCAAATCCCCAGAAAACTGCAATGCAAGTGCATCCTGAGCAGTGAGCACATACTAGGTACCCTAACCTTTTCTTTGCAAGACGCAGCTTACTGCACGGCTCTACTGGTGTGAGGCATACCCCGTATGTAAGCACCATTCTTAGAGCCCACGTCTGCTTACCCGCATATTTCCCGCATGTCATACCGTATGCAGAAGCGTATGACAACTGACGCAACTATGGGTCAACCAAATAGTTCCATGCACCCGTGGCCACCCAGCGCACCGTCATGCCAACAGCGCAGCAAGCCATGCTCGTCCTGGACCCTACTCTCCAGGCGCAAAGCTCACCTGCATCATCATGCCGACAGCGCAGCAAACCCTAGACCCTAAACCCTACTCTCCGGCGCAACGCTCACCTGCATCAACATCCGGGGCCACCAGCTGACTGAACGCCGCCCTGCGGCGGTGCATGCAGCGCAGCATCAAGGGGGTTCGCGCCACAAGGTCGCAGCCAGGGACGGGTTGCATCCCCACAGCTTTGGTCCACTCACCCACCTCCTGCACAGCCAGCACGCGTTGCTCCAAAAGCTTTAGGGTTAGGGTCCATGGGGAGCATGGTTTAGGGTTTAGGGTCCCAACCCAACCTGCACAGCCAGCGCGCGTTGCACCAACAGCTTCCGCAGCGCACCCTCATAGCATGCCCCGCTTGCTGCTGTTCCTTAGGGGATGCCCCCTCACCCACTTCCCAGCGGCCAAGTGTTCGCTCCATGACCTCCCCAGGCACCGCGCCGTGGGGTGAATCCATGAGCTCTAGGCCGGCCACCGCATACAGCTCCGGGGTTTTCTCATAGGCAAAAGTGAAACTACTAGCAGGGAATCTCTCAATCCGCCATTGGACCAGCATCTCATCTCGTTTGACCAATAGCTTCCGGCCTGCACCCATCCTGCTCATCAAACAGAGGCATGCATGTTGCTGCTGCGGTTGTGTTGAATGTACCCTCGTTACAATGCACCTAGCGGAAGCGCCAGCCAGTAAACCCTTAACCCTAAACCCTAAACAACACACATCCCAGACACGCATGCACTTTGTCTACATAATTGTGTTGCCCTTTTTCACAGCAAGATGATGTAACTTGGCCGGATGGTAGACAACTCATGTGCTGCAAGCTCTCATACACAGGACTTGACGTAGCAACTTCCGCATGCATGCACTTTCAAGATGGGCATGCCAGGGATTGTACAGGGCACCTTGGCACTGCAGTGGACGCCACCCACCTTCCTCAAGGCTGGGTGACGCCAGGGCTGGAGAGTGGGCCATGCGTGCCAGGCTGTTGGGGTAGGCGGGAATGCCGCAGCACACCTGCAGCATTGGCACAGGTATGCTCGCGTCAGTGACAATGTGGGGCGATTTGGGCCCACACTCAAGTGTGCGTTGCTGTCATTCTTTTCACTCGTCAGTCGTCGCTGAACAGAACCCAAAGGTGACAACGAAGCTGTGACGAGCAGGACACCTGCAACGGCATTGTGCAGCAGAGGTGAGAGGCACATCTGCAACAGGGGTGAGAGATAAATGAACACACCACAGGCGGAAAAGGTGGCGATGTGGACTACAAGCAACAGGACCACATACCATGCTGGAGTAGTTTCTGCTTGCACATCAATAAAAGATACTGTACCTCACCTCAGAGATGTGGGGCCATGCTGCGTCATCCACCGACTCGCTCCTCTTCAGCTTGGCTAGTGTCCACTCCAGGAAGCCCCGAGCATGCACATCGTCCAGGTATCGGACCATGATGCGCCGCAGGTGGTTGGGAGCGACCACTGCAATGCAGTGCAATTCCATTGCAAATCCGTTCCACCACCAGAGTGCCCACCACCAGAGCAGGTGCAAGCAGTCCACACCACACCACCACAAGTGCAGACCACCCGGTGACGATCACACGCCTACGTGGGCTCTCAAGTGACACCAGTGCGCAGCAACATGACCTCAACCGCATGCTTGCAGACAGGGGATTTTGGCAACGGTCATGACAGCCACGGCGCCCCTTGACAACCAACTCTGCTGGCCCGAGACCCTCATCACCAGCACCACTCCAAAGGGGCTGAAAGTATCGGCCCTCAAACATTGTTGCCCTATGCTGTGACAACCGCACAGCGTCGGGAGACCCCCCACAGCATGCGCATATCCCTCCCACCATCCCTACCATATAGGACGTGCGAGTGCAACACAGGAACACGCACTGCACACAACGCACTCCCACGGGTCGTGTGCCCCCACCTTTCTCCAGGTGCGCCTGCAGGGTAGGGTCTGACGTGACCAGCAGCACGCTGACCAGCCCACTGTCCGCCAAATCCCCAAGGTGGTGCAGCACCTGCTGCATCCCCCCGGGATGGCTGACCTCCCACGCCAGAAAGTCCTCTGCTGAATCCACCACCAGCGCTGGGGCGTGGGATCCGGGATGCGGGGCAAGCCCCGCCTTCCACACCTCAAGAAGCACCCTGCAATATTTTTGTTTTTTCATTTTAATTAAATTTGTTTTACCAACATGCTTTGCCCACATGTGCACGGGTCTTCCAGTCATTTTAGTACACACCTCATAGGCAGCGTCAAAGGCAGGAGCCTGCACTCACTTGACAGGGCACGCTGCACCCACCCACCACCGCATGATGAGGCTCTGTGTGCCACCACACAATGCCTCCTGGGTTGTTACGTATGGGGCTTGGAACAAGCACCTGACTTCTTCAAAAAGTACTGCTGAGATCCACTGACTGTGGCCCTTTGTGCGGCCAAAACAGCAGGAGCAGCTGGTACAGCATGCCCTCGGGCTTGAGGCCCAGGCGCCGCAAGCGCTGCTCTGCAATCTTATGCGTGATGTGCCACACCAGCTTGTAGGCAAAGGTGAGAAGAGTAGTGGCGGTATACTCTCCACACATAAAGTGCAGCAGCCTGCCCCCTGCTGCCCCAACAGAGTCCACTATGGCGGTTTTGCCGCTGCCAGGAGGGCCCAGCATCAGCCCAAAGCGTGTGGACTGGCCGGTCAACCAGGCCTGTAGCTCCTCCGTCTCGTGCACCCTGGCATATACGGCGTCACCGTTGCTTCGCTTGAGATCTGAGGGGCTGATGCTGGGTGAGTGCGGTTGCTGGCTGGTGCCCTGCTTTGAAGCAGGTCTGTGGGAGCAAGCCTGGGACGTATGCAGCACACCATATCAGTGATCACGTTTAGGGTTTGGAATTTAGAATTTAAACGCAAGGTTGGGGCAATCAGCCAGCTCTGTAACTTTCCCACTGTCACAGCAAGTGTGTCCCTGCAAACGCAACGCCCTAGGTGCAAAGCAATGGTGGTAAGTCACCCTGGTTGCACCACATCTTCACCGGTCGAGCAAGCCTGCTGCAGCGCCTTGGAGAGCTGTGTGGATTCTGCAAGCCACTCCTGCGATTGGTAAGTGCGGCGCGGTGTCTGGTGACAGTTGCCACTCCTACCAGGCCCTGCGAGCGAGACACCGAGGAACTTTCTAGCCACGCCAGCCCTGGGCACAGTCCTGTGCTTTGAGCCATGGTGCTTTGTGAAAAATTGCCCTGAGTGCTAGTGCTAGAGCATTGAGACATGGTGCTTTGAGGCAAGGTGCTTTGAGTGCTAGTGCTTTGCGACATAGTGCACACTTCAGACCTGGGCAGCTGCCCCGCTTGCCCGGTGTGGGCAGGTTTAATAACAGAACCACGTTGCACCGTAGAGAAAAAATGAGCATGTAAAGCCTCTGCAGGCTCTGTGCCACAGGTCCAAGTGCTGCATCAAATGGTCAACCTCGGTACCAGGAAGGCACCAGAGTGCATACCTGAGGCACCCTACTTGTTAGCAGAAAGCCCATAATGAGCAAGTAACCTTTGCCGTTGAGTGAAGCGAGGGTCCAGAAGCAGCCAGTCCGCAGGCTTGAGCGGTAACTGGGGCAGTTTTTGCTGTGTACAGTATCTGCAGTGACCTCCCAGGGGTTTGTCACCCAAGCCCAACACCCACCCCCCTAGTCGGGTGGCGAGTAGTAAGTGGCTGAGAGGCAGCCGCCTGTCGTGTCGTGCACCTGCGGCATAGCCACAGCCCGTCACAACGTGCCTGGAGCAGAGTGCAATATGCATGCATGCATGCATGCATCTGCAGAATCGAGAAACCACAGTTTTCTGAAAAACCAAACCCTCTGTGTTCAGCCCAGGCACAAGAAACTGGTTGCAAACGTTTCAATACGACACCCCCTGCACCCTAACCACAACACGGTAGGAAATAGGTTTAATTTTCACGCAATCACAGAGGGTTTGGCCACCTGGTGACCTGGTGCGCTACTTGCCAGTCCCACACCTCACTGAAGTAGGTATCGAGCTGCAGGGCAGTACGTTGTGCGACCCAGCTGTCCACCTCAACACGTGCACCTGCGTGTACAATGGTGCTATCCCAAAGTGGTGGTTGTGTATAATAGGCTTTGCCTAGGCTTCACAGCAGGGGGAGGCAGGTGCAGTGGTGCCAGCTGGGGAGGAAGGGTGGGGACCGGCGGGTCATGGGGAACTTCATCACTAATCTGTTCTTTAAAGGGCATTATGACAACTCTGATGGGAAGAGGGCAGGGTTCTGACCACACTTGTGGAGGAGGGAGTTTAATGACATTCACATTCCTGGCTGCCATGGGTTACGCGACACTCAACGCAACTTGTGCTTGAAGTTCCTTGCACGCCATACATCACGTCTGAATCAACCACCACATATATTGCCTGGCCTGGCCCACATACATAAAGCAGTCAAGTGTGTCTTACCTTAGCTGGAACCTTTGTTGCTAGCCAAGCTGGATACCAAATAACAATAAATTACAAGAGAGGGCAGTCTGCTGAGAAAGCACTGTGATAGCCTCGTCAAGCACCTTCTGAATAAGTATCCCTGGGAGGTCTAGATGAATATGAAGTAAGAACCATAACGCCCACACACAAGGCGGTGCATCACGAGCCAGCAACGTTTAAATTTGGCATTTCCCAAACTACAAACAGGACATGTGTATATAATATATCGGGGAGGGCTACAGTGGTGATTGTCAGACTGAATGGGTAGCGTCACAGGTACTCTGCCAGTTCTGCCTCCGCCACCGCCACCGCCACCCGCAGCTCCGCCGCCACACCCTCGGCGGCCGCCAGCTCCTCCCGCAGCGCCCGCAGCCGCCCGAATCGATGCCCCGCCTCGCCCGCAGCGCGCGACCGGCCCGCAAGCGCCCCCAGCGCGGCCAGGGGGCACATCGCCTGGCCCAGGCCACCCTGGTGGGACTCCCCGGAATGGATTCGAACCCCAGGCGCCACCTGGATGTCACCGCCATGCGCCAAGACGTGCTGCTGGTTTAAATGCAGCGCCATGGGCTCTGGTGAACCAGACGGTCCGGGATTTGATCCTGCCCCCGGAGAAATGGGCCAGGCATCGATCCCCGGAGATCTGGGGTTCGATCCCTGGCCGGCCATGTGCGCCAACCCCGCCAGGTGGGCCACTGCGCGCGCATGGTGCGCCACCTGGGCCTGTACTCGGCCCCTGCGGACCTCGCGTGCCTGGCGCCGAGCGGCGATGCGCGCCTCCAGCGATGGACCACATGCCCTGCGCCGGGGGTTGCGTGTGGGCGGGTGGCGTCAATATTAAAACGGCCTTAAAACAAATGCTAAAAACTTTACTATACTACAAAAAATCCAGGGGGCAGCCAAGGGGAGGCAGCACGACGCAGACAGAGGTGGATGGGTGCGGCATGGATCCATGGTATACATCTGCGGTATATATGGGTGGTGGTAGGGAATGCAGGCAGGGTGGCAAGGCAACGCTGGCTGGATCGCTGGCATTATTGCTGGTATGCTCATGACAACCCGATGGCATTAGTAGGGAACAACCGATATACGGTAGCAGGCATGCGAAGAACACCCCACCGACCTGCATTCGTATGCCACAGGGCACAGCATGGCACCCTTTATGATACCAACTTTGGGGTTCCTGATACCTTGTCCCTGAATCCCCCCAAATCACCTGCAGTCACAGGCTGCAGCCCACACTGTGCGCCACAGGGCGCACCCCTCCATGATGGCATGTTTAGGGTATTCAATGTTCACTACACCCTACACCCACCTGCATTCGCATGCCGCAGCCCAAAGCGTGTCCCCCTCCATGATGATGCCGCAGGTGAAGCGCTGCTGGTGGTGGGGGTGGGGGGCGGGGAAGTGGGGGGCGCCTGCAGTTGGGACATGTCAGCATCAAGGCTGCTTGAACGTTCACTTGCTGCTTGAGCAATCACGTCCACAAGCTGCTGGAACAACCGACGAGAACATGGCGCCATTGTTACTTAGTTACATGCATTCCAGCATGACAGCCAGGTCAGCAGTCAGTCGTGCACACGCGGCGCCAACGTAATTCAGATGTTCCCTGGTTTCCCTGTGTATCAAGCTTTCCAGCCACAGACAGCGTTATGGAATCCCTCATGCAGTGCAAAGGTCCTCAAGGTCTTGTCTTCCTAGCCCGTTGCCGATGCAAGCGGAATGCTTCATGCCAAAATGAATGAGAAATGGGCGATGTACTCAACCCTTTCTAAAGCTCCCCCCCTCACCTTGAGCCTGTCCCCAGCAGCCTGCCCCTGCCCGGTAGGTCCTCCGGAACAGCTGCAGCTCCTCCCCTCGATCATAGGAGTGGTCCCTGGCGCACCCCTGGCTGCGGGGGATGAGGGGGGGCGGTACTCTGTTGATGGGGGGTGGGGGGTGGCTGCGGCTGCTGGAGGGGGCTGGCTGGTTGGTGGTGGTGGTGGTGGTGGCGGTGGAGGGGTGGGGTGGGTGGGTGGGGTTGGCGGTGACGGTGTGGAGGGTGGGCGCAGGTTGAGAAGCAGGTTTAGGGCGGCCTGCAGAGGGAAAATATGTACTGTCTTTATTCTCTATTCTCAGGAAAATAGGTGGGTGTTGCCAGAGGCTTTTTACACCAGGCAGAGTTTGCCTAGCGCCATGCCTCGGCTATATAACCCCTCAAAGAAAAGCTGGAGGAAGTAAAGGCAAAAAAAGTGAGGAAGAAAAAAGCAAAAGAAACGTTCCCGCACCGGGAATCGAACCCGGGTCGCGCGGGTGAGAGCCGCGTATCCTAGCCGACTAGACTATACGGGAGAATTATAATAAGACATAACCCAGGTGATAATTTCTAAGCTTTATCAGCGCTCGCAAAGTAAGTCGCACTCCTACGCGAAACAGTATTCAACAGCTCACGGCCCACCTTTCGCACACAGCAGCCGCTCTCTGAAATACCCAGGCACTTAACCCTCAGTCAGACGACACATAGATAGGCCCAGGGGCCAGGGGGACTGCTAGTCTGCCATCTCCAGTACTGCTGAGATAGAAAGTAAGCAGTATGAAAACACCATGTCACTCTTGAGAAACATCCAGCAGCCCACGTCTGTTCACCCCACCAGCCCATCCCCAACCCCTGCTACCCCCCCATCTGGGACACACTAATAACCCCCACCCCCCCACACACAACAAGCCCCACCACCCACCTGTCCACTCCGCACACCCACCATCAACACGCGGCAAACCCTCCTCAGGGTAAGGAGTCCCCCTGCTCCCCTCCACCCCACCCCCTCCTTGGTGGGTGGGGAGCCTTTGGTTAGGGATGGCAGTGGCTCGCGCTTGGGTACCCTCTCCTTGGCAGGCCTGCAGGGGGGGTGTCACAACAGGGGATGTCTCAACACGCCACCACTAGGGCTAGGGTAGCATTCCCCCTAGGGTTAGGGTCAGGGTTCCTTGGCACACAGGGTACGTTAGCGCAAGGGTTACGCTAGGGTTGGCAAACCCGGCACAGCTAGCACTACTAGGGTTGGCTGCCAGCACACACACCCTAGGATTAGGGTATCTAGTCACACAGAGGGTGGGTCTCGGCAGGCGCGCATCACGCTCATTTGCTGGGATTGGCATATCGCTTCGACTAGGTTTGCTAAGGTTAGCTCACAGATAATGCACTTCAGGCCCACACCACATCTGGCTAGGGTTTGCTAGGGTTGGCCAACAGAGTATGCTTTGCAACCCTGCTGACCAGGCCAGGGTGTGCAGAGGTTTACCCTTAGGGTGTATCCACTCCAATGGCGCTGGCACTACGTGCATTCAGTCAAACGCCCTGCACACCTGGCAACCCTAACATCATAAATCCTAAATATACATTGGGAGAGATGACTGCTTATGGACAGATGGGTAGCGCAAGCTGCGCAAAGGTGGCGCTTATATGGCTTTACTGCTGGAACGCAGACTACCAAGAGAGCGACCACCCACCTGGCTGCCGGGTGCGGTGGCGGTGGGTGGTGGTGGGTGCTGGGGCTGCGCACAGGAGGTGGGTCGGGGGCGAGGGGTGGTGCCGCCCACGGCGGACCGGGATGGGTACTGGGGCTGTGCATGGGAGGGGGTGGTGGTGGCTGTGGCTGTGGTCAGGAGCCGTGCCGCCGCCATAATCTTGTGCTGGGTTGCTGCAAGTATGCGCCACGTACAGGTGTCAGGACACACGCCCCCGTAGTTGTGTTCTTAAGCAAAACCCCTCGACCACCGGGCAACTACTAAACCCAACTCATCGCAGTTCTCATGTATCAAGGGCGGCCACATGAATGTGGGTGTGCAGTGGGTTTCACCACTTGCCTCTCGCTCCACTACCATCTGGCACGAGTGCACAACAACCTGCGCACCATCTCCTATAACCTCTCCAACCATCACACGACAGCACCCACTGTATACTCTCGTCATGGCACACAAGCGTGCGGCATGTGGGCGCCAGACGTCACCCTAAACCCTACACCCACCTGTGTCGGTAACCCCAAGGCACGCCAGGTCTTGCGCTGTGAGCAGTGGCACCAGGTCCAGGTCAACCTCCTCACGCAGAAAGGAGGGAGTCAGGGAGGCCAGGCCGATACCCTGCGGAGGGTACATGGGGTTTAGAACCTGAGGTTAGAACGGGGTGACGGAGGGCGGGCCAATACCCTGATAAGGGTATGTGGCACCAGATCCTAGTCAAGCGGTTGGGCAATGCCAAGGCCTGGGCAAGGGGCGCAGGCCGGTACCCTGGCGAGGGTAGATAGAATTAGTAGCGAGCAAGGGCATGAGGGAGGGTACTGAGTGCGGTGCCTGCTGGGAAATTGTGGATGGTGCACAGTGTGTGGGGCAAATATTGGTTCCAGGTGATGCTGGCCCCGCTTGCAGGCACTGCCCTATTCCCCCCCCATTAGCCTCCCCACCTGCAGCCACCTTCCCATCTCCCCCTGCCCCTCCGACCCAGCCACCTCCAGCTGCCCCCAGCCACCTCCACTGCCAACTCCGCTGCCGCTACGGCTGGCTGCACCGGCTCCTGCACCATACAGAGGTGGTAAGGGCCAGGGTCATGTGGATCAGTCACTGCCGGTGGGTGAGGTGGACCCATATGGTTGGGTGTATGGATAGGTGGAGGGGAGTATGGCTGATGAGTTGGGCACAGGAGGTGGTGGGAGGGTATGTGTGTGGTTCCGGTGGGTTGCAATTTCACTATGCGGGTGGGGCAACCACTGGCTCCAAAACTGGCCAGCAGCTCAACAAGGTATCAGGCTGGCTACGTGGCTGAAAGACATGCAACTGAGCTAGTTAACAAGAACACAGGCATACCCGTGCACACTGGGGAGCCGGCGCCGGTTCGCTGCCGCTTGGGGCCCGACCGGTTGTCTGGGCAGCTGTTGTGGTGGAGGTGCGCTAGCGGTGCCCGCACCACGCTGGGGTATGCTGGTGTGCTGGACTGGGTGAGCTGGCCTGTTGAGTGGCAGTTTGAGACTTTGCTAGGTTGTTGCCAAGTGCAGGCTATTGCCTGGGTGTGTGTAGATGCTGCTGAGTGACAGCTGGGGACCATGGCAGGTTGTTGCCTAAGGGTGCAAGCTGTTTCCTGGGTGTGGGAAGATGCCTGGGTGTGTACAGCTGCTGCTGAGTGACAGCTGGGGACGTTGCCAGGTCCCTGGTTCTGTTGCTGGTGCCCTTGTGAGCTATGGTGCGTCTGGTCAACAGCACCCTGGTTCTCCTTCGTCTCCAAGGCGTCCAGGCATCGGTTCACGTGGTGCTGCGATGCAGCTTCATCGTGGCCTGTAAGGAAGGGCCCCAGACGTGGAATTTAAGCAATGAGGGCCATGATACGCGTGGTATGGCTGTAGATGCATTGTTTCTGTGATGCACCATTGCCCACCTTTCAGGTCGAGACCACAGATGGGGCAAGACGTGAGCTGTGCCGGTGGCAGTTGCGAGCAAAGGACTTCGTCCAGGAACGAAGTCCCAACCTCCTGGTGCACAATCATCATATCATTAACCAACTTTGACCGGGAGTGTCAAACCCATGCATGCCGTCAGCACCCCACAGGAAAACATGGAAAAGAGAGTTGGATTTAACAGGTACAGCGTGCGTTGCCGAATACCAGCGATGTGTCTTTGGCATTATACAAAACTGAGTACCTGTACGCTGCAGCCATCGGGCAATGCATGCATATGGCCAGTTGCAAGGGGGGAATGGTAGCAGAAGACAAAGCCAGATAACCCTGCCTCAAGGCCAATGCCAAATTAACTACTGGTACTTGGGGACATGTAGGTATTTTACATCCAAAGACAAAGTGGTAGCTTCTAGTACCAAGACTCCACAATTCCGTTCCAAACGGAGTTAGGCAGGTAGGCTACCACCTGCCGGCCACATTTCACAAGTCAATCATCGCCAATGACCTCACGAGGCAGAGGCATTGCCGTGCTAATGGGCTAGTCCAAGCAGTCTGGCCAAGCACTGCTGATCAGCAGATTATATGCCATGTCTATCAGTGCGCCAGCAAGCGGAAGTATAATTTGGTTGAACTTCCCCACCCGCTCGGCATGTCACTCAAGGCTACCAGAGATTTGTACCAACCACCACCGGCATGCCATATTACCATTATGAAAGCAAATTGAGAATGTGGAAGTTGAATGCGCACAACAGCCTGGGACCGTGCATGTGCAGGGACCAAAGTACCGGTAGTGTGTATTATTGCACTTTTAAAGTGGAGTGTTACTCAGCTCAAATTTCCACGAAAGAATATATTTTCTCTCCTTTCTCGCAACCTTAAACACTGTTGAGTTTCACTCACGTGTCCTAGCAGGTGCGTACCAATTTGGTCACAAAATGCCAATGGCAGGACAGCGCGCTGCTGTGCCACCCCTGCCTATCACTCAGCGACAAACGCAGCTTGAAAAAAGGGGCTGGGTCACTCAACTTACTCGATTTGAAACTATCTTGACCATATGAAATGGTGACTTTGCAGTCTACAAACCTCAAAGGGCTATTGACGGGTTCGTTCATTCCTCAGGATATGTTGAGAGGGTTTGTTTTGGATTCCATCACCTACCACACCAGCATAAATACGCGAGTAAATGGGGAGGGTAAACGTGAGTGGCAAGGAAACTGCTCGAGGCCAACAATGCGCATGCCGATTGGATGCAACAACGGATTAACACATGACAAAACGAGACGGAAAGAAGGAGAAATGTGCAAAGGACCATGAACAGGAACAATCAAATGTACACATAAATCGCATATACCTACAAGCAGGCACACAACTCTATACCAGGATTGGCCGCTCAACACAGGCACGAATCAACAAATGATCTGTTGCCGTTGCTGCTATTACAAACGCAGTCATTACCACACCTTAAAAACCCTTTAGGGTCTGCGTGCTGTCATAAACTCTTGCCTAGCGCACCTTCCCCGTGTAAAAACCCTTACACGGGGTATTTTGGGCCGGCTACCCTTCCAGCAGCAGGCACACCCATGACAGGCGGCGCCTCCTCACTCCCCCAGCGGGTAAGCTCCAATTTGGGGTCGACACCCTCCCCATCCAACCCACTCCCCTGCTCCTCCCTCGCCATCGGCACAGCAGCCTTACCCCCCTCGTCCCCCCTCCGGCACCGCCCCACCTCCAGGCCCACCCCCAGCACCACCACCACCACCACCGCGGCGGTGCAGCCCCCCACCCACACCACCCAGCCGTTGCCGGTCCCCCGGAGGCTGTGCGTGAGCGCCAATCCCAGGTAGGTATTTGCAATCCCCGCCCATGTGGAGCTGTGTCCCATGAGGGTGTGTGCCAGGGACCAGGCACGGCGGGTTGGGTGGGTGGGGCCTGGTCGGAAGATGCCCCCGGCAACCTGCGCAATGGGGAAGATCATTGTGAAATGACATACTCGCTGAATGTTTAGAAAAAAACACGTTGGTGAAAAGGGCAAAGAGGGTGGTATTAAATGTAGAGCTCGTTACCCTACCCATTTCATTATATCTATAGACTCCAAAACAAATGATTTGTTTTGAGCGTGCGTTATCTAGGGGAGAGCTCAAATCCATGTTGGCCCGGGGCACATTGTCTGCCATGGGATATATGACCTTGTCCAATTGGTTCAAATCCCCACCCCACCATCACCCTTGGGCCTCACCTGCAGGCCTGCAGCCGCCAGCAGTGCGATGCCCACCCCCTTGTGCGCCAGGCCACGTTTAGGGTTTTAGTCTAAACCCTACAACCCAAACCCTAACGTTCTCTCTACCAGCCTCACCTGCAGGCCTGCAGCCGCCAGCAGTGCAATGCCCACCCCCTTGTGCGCCAGCCCCATCCCCCCCTTGGTCATTCCGGAGGGGAGGGTGGCAAAGCCGATGGCGCTGCCGGCGATGAATAGGGCCAGGCCTAGCAACTGCAAAATAGGACGGAAATTTCAGAAACGTGGGACGTTTGAAGTGTGGTTGAAAATGTGGATGGCACAGCCGATGGCGCTGCCGGCAATGAAGAGGGCCAAACCCAGGAGCTGTAGAATAGGGGTGAAATGTCAGGAATGTGGAAAAATTGAAGCGCACACGATGTGAATTTTTGAGTGGCAAGGGGATTGTGCTGCCGGCGATGAACAGGGCCAGGCCAAGGAAATGCACAATGGCAGGGAGAGGGATATATGCATTTGCATTTTTTAAATGGGGAAAGGGGCTGGGGAAATGGGCGTCTTAAAGGGATCATGGTATTTGGGGTACTGTGTGCGCCAAGCAAGAGGGTGGTCACGTCAGGGACAATAAAATCTTTCATGTGGGTACATGTGTTCCCCTCACCTGCAGCCCCCTGTGCATCTCAAACCACGCGCCGCCCTTGCCACCCATCGCCTGCACCGCCCACCGGTGCCGTGCGGCCATGCCCCCCACCGGCACCACCACCAGCCACGCAGCCGCCATCAGCCCCCCGTGCCACGCGGCCCAGGTGGTGGTGGAGGTGGTGGTGCTGCTGCTCACAACGGCGCTGGAACCTGGAAAATACAGATTTCGACCTGAGAAAATGTGTAGAATTCCACCTGTTTTATGGACAACAGATTATATAAGTGTGATTTTCAAAAGCTGACAGATTATAAAGGGTGTGTTGGTCAGGGCTTAGCCTCTGTGAAACTCTGAGATTGGAGTGGAAAATGCTACACAGCCCATGTGACGGTGGATGTGGTGCCGCTGTTGCGCAAAACAGGGCTGAAATTTGAAAATTTGTGTTTACGTGCGTGTTGTGCTAATCTGGCTGTATTCTGGAACACATGTACCGACGATTGCGCCTGTGTGTTGTTCTGGAGGGTTATTTTGGAGGGCAGTGTTTAGAGGAAGGCAGGGTTTCTTTCCCTCACCTCCTGTTGTGTCTCCTGGGTATATCGTAGCCCCCCCTGCCTCATAGTGCATGGACAGGGTGGACTGAGACCCTAGGGCATAGATGAGGGCGATGCCTGGGGGAGGGGGGGAAGAGGTTCAATCACAAGGGGATGAACCAAATTGGAGCAGTGGGTGTGACAAGGTCCCTGAACTCTTTGCAGATACCATCTGCTCATGAAGCATGGTTACGGATGATCTAGATGGCTGCCAGTCCGGGCTCTAAATTGACGACGAACACAAATAAGTAAATATCACGATGACCAATCGGTGGCTTCTGAACCATAGTGACAACAAAGTGATAGACGAGGGGTCAAACACATGGCATCCCCACCTGCTGCAGCGCTGAGGTCCCCAGAATACTGCGCCCCCCCCGCCACCATGCCGCGGCTGAGGCAGGCCACAGTGCCCCCCGAGGTGCTTGCCACCCCCACTCCGTAGGCCCAGTTGGTGGCGCTCTGGTCGGATGCTGACACTGAGTAGGATGAGAGGGTGTAGGGGGCGGCGGTGGGTGTGGCGGTGGTTGGGTCAACCCACGCGATGATGCTGTCTGCGGGGTTCATGCGGCCTGCGCGGAGTTTATTCCTTTTAAAGTCCTAATTAACATAGATTTTCCATGATAAAATTCAATTGTGATAATGATGATGCTGTCAGGTTTACGTGACCGAAGTCAGGTGAGTTACTGTGTCATATAACTGTACTGCTGGTCCAGGAATGCAGAAAGTAGTTGATGTTCATAAACAGATGTTGCCAATGGGTTGCAGCCCATGGCATGCGCACCACTCTTCTCGGATGCATGCATCGTCAAATGCAATTGTCGCTTCAATCGGTCAACCTCGTACTCACTGCTCTCGTGTCTGACACTGGGTCCAAATGGTTGCCACTCTTACCTGCATGTTGTGGGAATGCCATCGACACATATCCGGTGGTGGGAGCCTCCAGGGCCAAATGCAGCACCTGCCCCGAGCTGGAGCTTGAATCCATGTTTGAAGTTGACACCAGGCTGTTGGTGCAGGTGTTGTTGGGTGGCGAGGAGGCCGCGGCTGCTAGGGTATAGTGTAGGGTTGCGGTTCCCAGAGGGATTGAGCATTGGTAGCCGAGGAAGGAGGATGGGCAGGCGCTGGAGGCGGAGGCGGAGGTGGAGGGGGGTGGAGGGGCAGCCTGGGAGTGGGGGATGGTGTGTGTGAGTGAGGAGAGTAGTGTGTGAAAATGTGAGTATTTGTGCAGGGAGGCTGGCAGGGTCTGGTGCATACATGCGGGCACTGGCAATAGCTAATCCGGGGCCTAGTCTAGGTTCGATGCACTGCTGGTCACCTTGTCCGCATGTGTGCAAAAAAGCATTGTATAGTGATAGGTACAGGGTTTACGTTTGTATGTGCGCACAGGTGCATTACTGCTGGTCCATTTTCCATACATGATTAGGTCCAGTCCCTCATGCGCACCTGACTGGTCACGTCACTGCTTCCTGCTCTATCCCCGGTGCTCCCGGCTGTGCCTGGTGGGGGGGAGGAGGTGGTGGAGGAGGATGGAGGGGAGGTGGAGGCAGCGGGTGCAGTGGTTGGGAACTGGGATGCGCTCTGCCCCGGGGCAATCCCCACAAAACCCTGTACATCCCTGGGGTTGGAGAAATTGGCACTGGTTGCATCCCCAGGTGCACCTGCATTATCACGATTTCCTCCCCTGTCCCCCCTGCCACCATCACCCCCCCTGTCCCCGTCGTGCTTTGGGAACCCTGACGAGGGTGTGCCAGCGGTGGTGGGGGTGGTGGGGGTGGCAGTGGGTGGGGAAGTTTGGGAGGGGAGGGGTGGGGCCCCACCTGTGGAGGGTGTGGTGGAGGTGGTGGGTGGGGGTGGGGACCGCTGCTGTGGTGGGGGGCTAGCAATGACCATGGGTGGTGGTGGGGAGGAGGCTGTGGCCTTGAGTGGTGGTGGGGAGCTGGCTGTGGGTGTGGTGGTGGGCGTGGTGGTGGGCGTGGTGGTGGCTGCGGGTGGTGGTGGCGTGGCTGTGGGGGTGGGGGTGGCTGCCAGTGGGGGTGGTGAGCTGGGGTTGCCTGCAACGGGGAGTGAAAAAGGATAAGAAGGTGGTCATTGTCTTGTGTATATGTATTGCACGCGGCTACAACAAGACTTGATGACAGTAATTATCGTGATTTTATACTGTACCAACAGAGCCGTTGCGACGGGAGGCTATTCCAGTCACAAGTCGCACGGCATCCCCACACGCTGCCGTCCTACAGATTACAGCATAGTGTGCACTGCATGCATCATGGAATGTTGCAATTTGGTGTGGCAGTCAATGCATCAGTGTTGTCAGGCTGTCAGGCATCACTCACATGCAGCCGTTGCACAGGTGGCGTCAGCTGTGAGTGCCAGGGTGTATGACAGCAGGCCACCCCACTGGCTGTCGGTACTGGTCACGTGCACCTGGACGCCGCCAGAGGTGCCTGCGGGGAAAGTGCCAAAGAAATGTTTATCGATTAAATGAATGAGCACTTTCAGGCTCCTGTATCAGAACTGTCCGAAAGCATACTAATCATTAGGTGAATAGATGTATTCCGGCATAAACCCTAAAACCCTAACCACATGAAAATACGGGGAAACAGTGAAGACGCGTCTTGTTTGGTGGCCATGTATGCAATGTGGCTGTGTGTGATACAAAAACCAGCTACCTTGACACTTACAGTTATACCATGGGAGATTATAAATGTACAATCTGTAGCCCCCCTGGTTATACCCCCACTCCACCCACCTGTGCAAGGTGCAGTCCAGTGCAGCTGCCACTCTGTTGTGGGGGAGGTGGTCTGGGAGGTGAAGCGGTTGGGGCTGAAAGGTAGGGGGGGGAGAGGTGGGTGTTAGTGCATTCCATGTTTGAAGCCAGATAACAAGTCCATGAGCCAAGGCTTGTCTGTCACTGTTTTCCAGCGTGACCCTGGTAAACCCCAAAATCCTAAACCCTCGCGTGCATGAAAATTTGTTATTTCATTGCATAAATGTAGGATGCACACATTGTGTGGTAGTGTGATGCGCACTTGTATACATGTCGCGGCAGAGCATGCACACACTAAAAATCGTGCCGCATGCACCCAGTACATATAGGACACACACCACACATCTGATGCGCGCACAAACAGGCGTTACACAGGTTGCCTAACTCACCAGCCATACGAGTCTGTCTGGCCCGTGTTCACAAACTGTCCCGCACTGGCCACCACGTAGATGAGGCGCCCGCTGCTGAAGCTCATCTGCAAGCGGGTTTTTTTTTAGGGTTAAGGGTATAGGGTTAAGGGCATTAAGCGCGTGTGAGATGGTTTCCGCTAGTGAGCTCATCCGCATGAAGGGGAGGGTTTAAGGTTTAGGGTTTAGTGCATTGAGCGTGTGTGTTGAAGCTCATCTGCAGGCAAGGGGGGAAGCATAAAGTGTTGTGCATGGGGACACACGATATTGTCAGAAAGAACAAAATGTGTGTTCTAACTAAAGTTTCCTTGGTGATCTGGCTGTAAGAAGGGTTTATGGTGTAGGGTGTAGCCAAAGTCAGTAGTAAGGGTTCAGGGTCTGTGGCCACAGTGTGAGGGAGGCAAAGTGGCTGTGTACACCACAAGCATGCTGTCTTGTGCGTTGCTACACGCAGTGCAAGTGGTGAAAAGCCTGCTGCGGTGCTATTTCACGGGGATACAAACGAGTGACCAACAGTAGCCCCGCAACCCCCCTCCCCTCACCGTGATTGTATGTGTTCCCCCTGGGCAGAAGCTGCCCCCCCCTCCCCCACCACTGCTGTCGGCTGCCAGTGTCACGGTGATGCCGCTGCAGAGGGGGGAGGCACGCGTGAGGGTGGGGAGGGAGGTGAGGGGTGGGGGGTTGTCAGGGTCGAGGGTGTACCCTATTAGGGTTAAGGTTTAAGGTTTCCTGGCAGGGTTTCAGGTCAGTGGTGCGCTGATACCAGCACTAGTCACTGCTGTTGTTCACCACCTGAGGTTTGGGTTACACCCTATCAGCGGTTGCACGCGCCTCTGTCCCTAGCCAGTCGGGGCCAAGGAGGAAGTCAGCACCCGATCAGACAAGAAATTTGCCAATCCGACAAGGGAGTCGGAAAGGGAGTCTGCTGTTAGCGAAGTGCACGGAGATGAGCTTAGGAAACCGCGCAGTACGCCAGGCTGTGGAGGATTTGCTCCGACAAGGTGAAACGCCACCCATGGCTAGCGCTAGGCTGGCTTCCATGGAAGTTAAGAATGGGAAATCCGCCGCAACCCGACGTGCAAGACAAAATCTTTGCAGGAATAAACGCAAGGGGGTTTCGTAAACTACAGTAGCGCAACGGCTGCCGGTACCTGTCTTACCTGTCTTGGGTGGGCGCGCTGTGCGGGCCCTGGCTGCCGGTGGGCACCGCCGTGCAGTCGTTCCCTGCTCGGTCCGTGTAGTAAAAGGGGTAGGCGGTGGTTGGGTGCAAACCCGCCAGGGCGGCGGCCAAAGCCACCACCAAAAGCAGCTGGGCGCGCATGGTGGTGAAGGTAATGCACAAAGTGGTGCTGGGCAGGGTTGGGTGCCGCCGGGTGGGGGCTAGTCTGCCAAGCCAACTTGCACTGCGGCGAACGATGTGAATGTGATGCAAGCCCAGTAGGTTTCCGTATATAAGCGAAGGTTGCTGTTCCAACTCCTTTTCAAGCGGCAGGGAAAGGTGTGTATCGGAGCCAAGTTGGAAGTTTACCGTTGCCCAAAGTCCACAGGACAGGAGCTGCGATGGAAGTCAAGCAGATAGGCGACGTCGATGCTTGATACTGGTAACGCGCTTATATGAAGACAATGTGCAATGGGCAGGTGGTTAGATATATGTCACGCTTTTGATGTGCTCATTCAAACGCTTGTGGGCACGTATATGTACGGGGTGCGTTCACAGCATGTGCACATGCCGATCGACCACGAGCTGTTCGAGTTCTGCTGCACCAGTTTCCCTTTCAGCGGCCACGTACGGTTGCACCCACCCCAACCCTCTGGCCTGAATTCCAAGCCAGTGTCACACCCGACCTGGTTGCGCAGTCGGCCGAACCACGAGGCCAGCGTGACGACGAGCGAGGCCTGGCCCTGGCACTGCCAGTGGCTTCTGGCGTGGCTTCGCATTATCAAATTGAGAATCGTGGTCAACACGTGCTGCCTCGACGTCACTGTCAAGTAGCGCAGAAAAGCATGTCTTGGGACTAGTCGTGCTCACCAACGGGAAGACTGTGTCCGTGCCACGGTAATGGTGGTGTGCAGTGCAGGCATCGTGTTTTATGCATGCACGCCCATGGGTGTGAAACCATCAACCAACCTGGATGCGATCTTGTATCCGTCTTACGTACAAATTCCTTATACATGGCTACTCCTCAACGCAACAAAGTACATTGCACTCGAAGCAGGCTATGTCAACCACAAACCATATGTATACCCACAGCCTTCCCACAGGGCTGAGCGTCCCTCAACCCTGACCTGACTCCTTAAGACAATTCAGCGCCAAACGTTGCCACCTCCCCGGCTGTTCAATAACTCCTGTAAATCAACTGCCTCCCCTGCTGCGCCCATCCCTTGGTAGGGTCCCCGCACCCTCACCCTCCTTGCCCAAACTCAGGCAGCACCGGCAGCACCTGCTCAATACTCTTCATATCCTCCAACCCCCCGAGGCTGGGCAGCTGCTCATCCGGCAACTCAGCCAGCGCCACATCACCCCCGCCACCTGGCGCCGGCTGCGCACCCCCACGGCCATCCGCCACGCGCGCCGCGCCGCCGCCGCCCGCCGCCTGGTTCGGCATGACGCCGCCGGCCGCGTGCACCCCCGCCATGTGCATGGCGAGGCTCGGCCACTCGGACGCCATCGGCATGTCGATGGACAGCATCGCCTCGTTCGGCATGTGCCCCAAGGCGGCCTGCGGCGCGGGCCCGAGCGCGGCGATGTCCTCTGGGGACCGCCACCGTCCCGACAACAGCTGCTGCATCAGGCCCTGCATCTCGGGCGACTGGAAGGGGGTGGGGCCCCGCGCCCCCGCCTGCTGCTGGTTTGACGCTGGCTGGGGCTGCGGTGGGAGCTGCTGGGATGGAGCCCCGCGGGCCGGGTGTGGTAGGGATGGGAACGGGACCTGTGGGGATTGCTCCCCGCGCCGGTTGCTCATGAAGAAGCCCATGAGGCTCTGCACCGTCTGGGAGTCTAGTTGGTCGCTGAAGTCCCTCTGCAGCCCTGTCTGCAGCTGCTGCTGCTGGTTGTGCTGGAAGGGCAGCTGGTGCGGGTTGGAAAGGGTGCCCCCGTTGCCCATCACCTGCAAACGATACCACGGAAGTCTTGGGACCAAGGTGAGGGAACGGGGTCCAAGTTACAACTAGCCACATCCAATCAGAATGGGTGACAGTATAGAACAGCTTGGAGCACAGTAGAGACAGGGAACATAGTAAAGCAGGTTGCAGACAGAAATAAAAATGGGGTAGGAACAACACCTGAACAGAAACCTGAACAGAAAAGAGGCAGAACAGGCATAAAAAAGAGCCTCAACCCAAAACCCAACTGTAGGAAAAGCAGATGCACACAGGGGATATACAGGGCAGCAGCCAAATAGAAGACGAAACGCCCATCACCTGCTGCATGAGGTTCTGGATGCCGGGGTCCCCAAATGGCGTGAATTCCGACAGACCCTGCATTTGCACCCCTCCCTGGGACCGAGCAGCTCCTGGTGCCAGGGATGGCAATTGCACGCTGGGGAGGCCAGAAATGGTGTTTTGGAGGGAGGGGAGGCGGGCGGGGGGTGGGCCGAAGGGGGGGCGGGGTGGGTATGGCTGCTGTTGTGGGGGTAGGGGGATGGGGTAGAGGGGGGCGCTTGTGAGGGGGATGGGGGGCGGAGGGTAGGTGGGGTCTCGGGGCTGGTCAAAGTCGGAGCGGTTGCGCTTGGTGTGGGTAGGGGGGGCTGGGGAAGAGGTGGGGGCAAGGGGTTCAGTGTGATGACAAAAGGGCATATTAAACACGCAAAAGGGCTGCTGGGGGAGGATGAGTGCGAATGGCTGGAGGTGAATGTCCTGTGTAGCAACAGCCCCCATACGGCGGGCTTTTCATCATTATTCTGTTATTCTGTAACAGCCCCTATGATAATAAGTTCCTCCCTGGCCCACGCACAGGATGCACGAACTAGGGTAATGGTGTAGGATTTAGGGTTGTAGGTTCCTGGCTGGCTACAGCCACCCACCATGTCCATGCACGTGTGCGTCCCCCTTGTGCTCCGCCCCACCCTCCCTTAGGGTTGTCTGGCTCCCGCCCAAACCCTCCCGTAGGTTCCCGCTGGCCCCCGCACCATGGCCGCTCCCGTGCCTCTGCACATCATGCGGCATCTCTGCAGCCGCCACGTGGCGGTCCACCAGCGCGCGCACCTGCAGGGGGTGGGGTGAGGGTGAAGGTGAGGGGTGCAGGGAGGAGAGTAAAGGAGTGAGGAGGGGATTATATGGATGTGCTGGGGAGAGAGAGGGTGTTGCGGCATTTGTGATTCAATTCCTTTTGCGTCTGGGCTAGTACGGGGTTGGTAACGCCTTGTAAGGCCGAGATCCCGCACTGACCGGCAGGCCGTAGGGTTCCTAGGGTTTAAGATTTGCACGCCGTAGGGTCCCTAGGGCTTAGGGTTTGCTGCAGGGTTTCCCTTACCTGGGCATGGATCTCGTTCAGCTGCGCCACCATGGCCCCAGGGACCCCAGGCTGGGATTGAACCCCTGCCAGATCCCGGGTGAAGCGCGATAGCTCCTGGGCACAGGGGAGGGAAAGTGTGGTTTAGGGTTTGGCTCAAGGGTTTAGCCTGACCACAGTTTCGGATGAGGGTTTAGAGTTCTCGCCTGGGTACAGAAGAGGGAAATGTGATGTATAGGGTTCGGGGGCCAGATGGAAAATAATATCATGTAATTCATCACATTTCTGCACCACGGCCTGTGCGCCACCACCCACAAAGGGGTACATTGTAATTCAAAAGAATCCTGGCTATGTTTTCATACCCATTAAACCTCACCTGCAGCACACTTGCAAGCAGCTCCAACTGCTGCCTCTGGTACCCACCACCACCACCACCACCACCACCACCCACCCCCTGCTGCCCATGACTGCCAGCAGGGAGGGTGGGGGCGGTGGGGGGGTGGCCGTCGCTGGTGCTGCCCCCACTGCCCCCCCAGGAGGGGGGTTGGGGGTGGTGGGGGCCAATGGATGAGTCCGAGTCTGCGGGGTGATGGGTGTGGAGGCGGGTGTTGATGGTGTGGTGGGTGGCGCCGGGGGGGGCTGCAGCTAGAGGGGGCCCTGTGGGTGGGTGGGGATGGAGGGTATAAAACAGTAGGTTCGTGGGGGTGGCGAATGATAAGGATGCATCCGCATGCAACACATCATTTTCCACCCTTCCCTCTATTTGAGTCAGCCTCATGTGTTTGCACATGCACAAGCCCAACGCACCACCCATCCCTCCCCCCCACCTCCTCGGTCACACACATGGCGGGCTGTGTACACAGCAACGAGGGGGGGAAATCTTAAGTCCTTAGTAAAGGAGACTCATGCTTGGCCTTTTGTAAGCGAGGCATGGATCCCCTTTCCCCACACCAGCACTTCATTGCCAGCAATGACAAAACTGCAGCCACCCAAACAGTCCCCCCACCCCTCCCCGCGCCTCACCTGCCCCCTCGCCCCCCTCGCCCATGAGCACCCATCCCGGGTGCCCCGCCAGTCCCCAGCACTCGCGTGCCTGGTGCAACAGCTCATCCCTCAGCGCGCCGTCCTCGTGGGAGACACTGGGGGTGGAGTAGCAGTCGGGGTGAGCCATGCCGTTGCGCACTGAGCCTGCAGAGGGGCGCAGAGGTAGGGGTTTGCTTACGGTTTTTATATGGCGTTGGACTGCGTGCAATTTATTATTTATTATTACACGCGTACCGGCAACAAAGCCAGATCAGCAATTGACCAAGGTCCATCCCACTGCAAGTCATTCAGGCAAAACCCACACATGAGGGGATTTTGCTAGGGTTTCACAAGGGCTTTATTAGGGTTCATCTGGACCACACCAGGTTTTGGTAGGGTTTTGATAGGGTTCCTAACCACGCACCCATATCCTATACAGGCCCACCACATTGTCCATGGTGTCGGCAAATAGCAGGCCCCTCAGGAGGGTTTCACGAGGTTTTCACGAGGGCTTTATCAGGATTCATCTGGACCACAGCAGGTATTGCTAGGGTTTCTCGGCACGCACCCACAGGCCTGTCCAGGTCCACCACGTTGTGTGTGGTGCATGCAAACAGCAATCCCCGGGTGCGTCCTGGGGATGGGAACCAGCCCCTGAGGCGCTTGTCGGTGTCAACTGCACGCATCACGTTGTCCCTGGCGGTCTCCCAGCCTGCGTGCGGAGGGTGAAGGTGGCCTAAGCGGGTTGTTGGGGTGTATGTATGCTGTGAAAGGGGATGCGGAGTGTGGAGCCGTTGCATCCTCAATTACTACCTTGGAAGATACAGCAAATGCACTGGACAAGCAATGCGTGTGCTACTGTAGCCGCACCGCATGTGCCACTTCTGAGTGTATCTCGACTCCAGAGGGTCCAGAGTCTGGACTCCATACTCAAAACATGTCTGGGGGTGTGTGAAAAACCCCCATGTTTCCCCCCAAAACAGGGTGTTTGGCAATGAAACCCTCCACCCTGCTTGTTGCCCAGTAGGCTACGAACAGGCATGGCACGCGCTACAATTGCAAGGGCACGCGCTACATTTGCTGGGACCCTGCTGTCCGACACATCTACCCCCCTCACCTTTGGTCAGCTTGAGGACCTGCTTCAGGGTTTCCCGCAGGGGCTTATTGCGCTCTGCCAGCTCCACCAGCTCACGGAACTGGCGAACTGCACAAGGGGGTGGAGGGCGTCGTAATGGAGGCAGGGGAGGAAAGCCGAACTAGCTAGGGGAGGAAACCTGTCACCCTGTTTTATTGAACTGTGGCGGGCGCTGCAAAAATATTCTGATCATTATTCTGTCCTTCTTGCATGTGGGCGGGGGACCAGTTGCATTACTGGTAATTGCACAGCATACTTGTTGCGGCGCAACCCCCCTGAATCTTACCTTTTACGCAATTGTAATTCCGCAATTGTCATTCCGCAAGCGCACACCATCGGTACCCCCTGCTGCCCCATCGCACTGCGCGATGCCTCCCTTCCCCTTGCCCCCACACCCCATTTCCCACTACCCCTAAACCTACCTGTTGTTACGCAGTTGCATGGCAGCGGCACCGGCTGCAGCCCCATGGCCTTGAGCGCCCCCCCGATGTCCCGCAGCTTCTCCTGGGTCTTCACCCCCATGCACTCCAGCTTGCTCACGTGGTCGTCCATGTGCGGGATCTCAGCCTTGATGTCGCGTTTTACCCTGGGGGTGGCAACCTGCGGGGTGGTGGGGTGTGGGGATGGTGAGGGCTGTGTGTGTAGGTGGAGGGCGGAGGGGCGCTGTGAGGGTGGGTTAAGTGGCGAGCATGATTCGGGGTTGGCAGCGGATGTGCAGGGGTGTAAAGTTAGGGGTTGTAGGAGGGGTGTCATCCATGTGCGGGATCTCAGCCTTGATGTCGCGTTTCACGCGCGGGGTGGCAACCTGCCGGGGTGCGGGGTGGTGGGTGGTATGGGTGGGTTGCTGCACATATTGCCCACTTCGCGATTTGTGATATGGTGTGGAGGTGGGGGGATCTGATGGCGCGCATGATGCGATGCGGGCGGCATATGTGGGAGGTGTGTGGAATGGGAGGGGGGTCGAGACGTGGAGTGAGGGAGTTTTAAAGGGATGTGGAATACGCAAGTGGATAAGGCAGCACAGCACTTCCTGCAAACGCTCCCAACCTATATATACCATCCGTTGCCCCATATGCTGCCCCCCCCCACCCCACGCACCACGAAGGGCGTTGACAGCAGCGGGCGCACTCCCTTTGCCCTCTGGCCCCCCTCCAGTGGCAGCACCCACAGGTACAGGTGGGGCCTCCGACCCGCAAGCAGCGCCTCAGAGCTGTCGGTCACGCGCAGGCTGGGCAGCTCCATGCCGTTCTGCGGGGATTACAAAAATCACGCCAAAATGAATATACAAACCCAGTGACAGTATACAAGAATGGGAAACTAGAAAATTCCTACACATGGGGAAAAGGCATTTATATCTTTTGCATATTTTTCCTTGACTTTGGCATTTTGGTTTATGCATGCATATGACATGCAGAAGCACAACAAATAGTCTTACTTTAATCAAGTCTTCGACATACGCGTAAGTGAATCAAGCGTAACTGATGTAGGGTTTGTGGATGGTTCTAAGCGTAAATGAGGCCGGGATTTTCCCAACCCACACCCGCCCACCCACCACACCACCACAACCACCACAACCACCACCCACTTCAAACATTAACACCAGCAGTTTTACATCCCCCACACCCACCCACCCTACCACCACCCCCACCACCCCCACCACCCACCTCAAACGGCACCACCAGCGGCTTGGCCTCCCCGCTCCCCGCCCTCCTCCCACTGACCAGCAGCGCACCCCCTCCCTTGTTCTCCACCATTATGCAGGAGGCGCACGCGTCGTCGCTGGTGGCAGGGCCGAGCGCATCCAGCTGCCGGCCGTCAACCAGGCACAGCTGCACGGGTGGGGGGTGGGGAGGGGGGTGGGGATGGGCAAGGGGACCAGGTCATAGTATGTCCATGCGCAACGGCGTGAAAGGAAAAGTTAAACACAATATGTGTACTTGCAAGGTTTCGAAATCGTACGATAATAATGACTGCACAGTGAAAGGAGCTGTTACAGCATGTTGCCCTTGCTGGTCCATGCCGAGTCCCGGAATACGAATTATCGCCAGGGCTGGCGCTGCATGGGCAAGCTGACGGCTCCTCTGCCTATGATGCTGTGATGCACATACCAACTTCCACCCCACCCCAACCACCGCCACCCACCACCACCCCAACCACCACCGCCACCACCACGCCCACCGCCACCACCGACGCCACCACCCGCACCTGCACCGCCAGCCCTCTCCCCTCCCCCGGCCCCGCCATCTCCCCTGTCCTGGCATCCACCAGCTGCAGCCGCAGGGCCGCCCCGCACTTTGCCTCTATGGTGGAGTGCGCCAGGTACTTGTTGGCAAGCGTGGCGCTGCACTGGCGCCTCTGACAGGTGGCGCATAGGGCGCAGGCGGGGTCAAGGCATCCGGGGTTGCTGCAGGGGGGCAAGGGGTGGGGGAGGTGAGTGGGAGGATGAAAGGGTCCTCAAGGGGTAAGGGTGTGGGTGCAGGGAGAGTTCTTTGCGATCAAGGGTGGGGTGGTGGGAGGGTGCTAGTGGCACTAGCGGCTGGCAGGTGGCGCATAGGGTGCAGGTAGGGTTAAGGCAGCTGGGTCAAGGTCAAGGGGTTGCTTCGAGACAAAGGAGGTGGGAGAAGGGTTAGTGGCAGGGGAGAGGGTTACACAGGGGCACACACGGGGCCAGGAGCAGGATGTGGCATGGTTATGGGTGGGTAGGTGGCGCATGGGGCGCAGGCAGGGCTAGGCATACTAGGGTTGCTGCGGGGGCAGAGGAGGGTGGGGCCGTGCGTGGGAGGGGGAAAGGGGGTACGGTGTGAGGCGCCAGGTGTGTGCATGTGCATGTACTGCCTGAGTGTGTGCATGCGCTGCGGTGCCAGAGCACAGGCAGTGTCAGCGTATGGGGGCTGCTATTATAAAAGTGTCCTACCCTGCCACTGCAACTGGCACTGAGTGGGTGCCGGTGTGCGCATGGTGGTGGCGGTGGTGGGTTGTGGGTGGGGCCTGAGTGGTACTCACAGGCACTCGTGCGTGAATCGCAGCGCCCAGGTGCACCCCTCCTCCACATAGGTAGGCGGGTCGGTGACGGCTACGGAGGCGGTGGTGGTCATGTTGGCGGCGGTGACTGCGACAGGCCGAGAGCTTTGTTCTGGTTGGTGGTTGCTTCAACAGGCGCCACGCATGCTCCAGGGTGGTAGCATTCGCATGCCGGTGCCCCCGGCCAGAGAGCGTGTCGAGGCCCTGTGGTGGCACAGTGGAGAGGGTGGAAGGTGCAAGTCTGCGCACTGACGCGGGCGGGCTGATGTGGCGGTGTGTTGGCAAGGATGACTGCTTTTTAGCTTGCTGCAAGCCGAGTCTTTAACTTGCATGCCAACCTAACTTGACGGCACCAGTGGTATCACCCAAGCCAGGCAAGCCACCACAAGTGAAAAGCACTGGGCAAATAGCTTTGGATTTTCCTTGCTCAGTCTGTTTGCACCTTTAAAACAGTGCTGTACTTCACGCTTCAGCGCCTCAAGTTACCCAACTTCGCAGGTTTGCATGCATCTGTGTACCGGGCTGTGAGTCGGCTCTAAAACCATGCACCTGGACTGCAGCGGGATGGCAGCACCGCTTTGGCTTGCACCAGGTCCAAACAAGGGTTGTAACGGCTGGCGAGTCCAAGCACGCGTCAGATGGCGCAGGTGTACGTTGCTCAGCTTCCAGTTTGGCTTCGCACTTTTTAGGGTTCTGATGGAAACCCTGCCTGAGGGTTTTCAAAAAGGGGGATATTGTAATTTGGGAAATGCGAGGCGGCGATCTTTACTGCGGCTGGCCGCCACCACCTTCAAGCCAAACTTAAAGAGCAAACGCACCCCAACAATCCCTCTTTTGGCCCGACTTTGCTGTGAAGCTTACGGGCACTGATATCAAGATGGTACGTGCGCCATCCTCGCCGCACCACCTCCGTACACCCGTCATCACCTCCCAAACTGGGTGCAATGCATAGCCCTGTTCGGAGCCCCTGCGCATGTGTTGTATTGCAGCGTACGCACGCACTGGTGCACGCAGCTAGCGCCGTGCAGGCAGGATGGGCGCACTCGACCCTGCTGCTTGCACGTATGAGGTGTATGTCTATCGTGACGGCTGGTTTAACCTCCCTGGTTCTGTGTTGCAGGCCCCAAAGGGGAAGAAGGTGGCTCCAGCTCCGGCAGCTGTTAAAAAGGTGGGTCCTTTGCAGCTGCAAACCCCCACAAGTTTCACACAGCCACCTCCCCCACAAGCATCACCCAGCGTACAGTTCAGCTGTCGTACGTCCTGCAGTGTGAACACCTGCTTCGTGTGTGCATGGATATGGAAAAGTGGCTTATGACATCGTGGTTATTTGAGTGGTTTCCTTGTCATTGCAGGCCGCTGCCCCAGCCAAGCCCGTCAACCCTCTGTTCGAGAAGAGGCCAAAGCAGTTCGGTAAGCAGATGCAGCCTCACAGCTTTAATTGCAAGGGTTGGGGAATGGGACGGGGTTGGGTAGGGATCACTGGCACAGAAGCCTGGGACAGCCGTGAAACCATCAACCTCCAGCAAACGTTATGTACACTGCCAGGGAGTGCAGCCACTATTGAACAGCAAGCAGCAGACTGGCACCCAGCCGGAATGCAACAAGCAGCACCACATCGCACACCTGCATCACATCCACGTCGCAGCCACATCTGCTTCATCCTCCCTCATCAGATGCACACTCTCCTTATGCACCGCTTCCCCGCATCCACCCACCCCTCCAATTGCATTACCCCCACTTACCCACCCCCACATGTCTTTCACCCATCCCCACATTCACCTCCCGTGCCCCCCACCCACCCATCCACCCTCCCTCCCCAGGCATTGGCGGCGCCCTGCCCGTCAAGCAGGACCTGCACCGGTTCGTCAAGTGGCCCAAGTATGTGCGCATCCAGCGCCAGCGCCGCGTGCTGTACCAGCGCCTCAAGGTGCCCCCAGCGCTGAACCGCTTCTCGCGCACCGTGGACAAGAACCAGGCCGAGACGCTGTTCAAGCTGCTGATGAAGTACCGGCCCGAGGACAAGGCGGCCAAGAAGGAGAGGCTGCTCAAGGAGGCGGAGGCGCGCGAAGCAGGTGGGTGGTGGTGGTGGGGTGGGAGGGGAGGTGCTGGTGGCAGGTGGGGAGGTAAACGAGGGGCGGAGGCAGGGATGTATGAATGTGTGGAGGAGGCGCAAAGCAGGGGTGTGGGTAGGAAGGGGGTGGAGGCAGTGCGAAGATATATCTTCTACGCGTGAGATGTTGCGGGGATTGGGAATGGGTGGGAATGCCATGTGAAAGCAGGGTGTGGTATAAAGAGGGCAACGATAGAGGGTGGGGAGGGTTGGTCAGCAAGATGTGTGGGGAAAGGGTTAATGGGAGGAGGTCGGGCGGCAACGGGATGTGGGGACAGGACGGTAGCATGCGGCTGGGGAGTGTACAATTGTGGTGGCCAAGCTGTTGTACTACATGAATTACATGGCCAGCAGCTACGAGCGGGGATCTGGAGGAACTTTCATAGGGAATTTTGGCTGCATATGGGACTACTGCAGGATTGTTTAGTTGAATATGGTTGGGACTGGTGGGGTGGGAGTCTCCAACTTGGCGTGTGCTCTCAATCCTTACCGCTGGCTGTTGGTGACGTGGGAACCGACCTGCACTGCATGCGATGTCCTTCATGGGTGGGGCGTGGGGGCTCGTCATGGACTGTAGAATCCACAAGTATCTAGAAATGGTAGAAGGGTTGCCAGGGCAGAGTTGGGTGGCACACACGCCATGAGAGTTGCGGCGCACCTGGCTGTCCTGCTGGAAAGCTGCACCTTGTAATAAACTGCACATGGCTGTGCGCGATGCCAGGGGACAGCTTTTTTGCACTGGGTATTCAGCCGCCACCACAGCAGGGCAACCCTAAACCCTACACAGTTACCACGCCTAGTCTCACCCACAATGTACAGCGCATCCTCCCTCCCACCCACCACCACACCCCACACCTCCTCACCTGGCCCCCCACCTCCCCGCAGGCCAAACGCTTGACAAGAAGAAGCCCGTGGTGGTCAAGTTTGGCATCAACCACATCACGCACCTGGTGGAGTCTGGCAAGGCGCAGCTGGTGGTGATCGCACACGACGTGGACCCCATCGAGCTGGTCATCTGGCTGCCCGCCCTGTGCAAGAAGATGGGCGTGCCATACTGCATCGTCAAGGTAAGCGGCCAGGGAACTCTTCTTAGATCAGGGCTAGGATATGGGCGAGGATGCAAGCGATGTGGATTTTGACGCTGCTTGTTCCTGGGTATTTGGGGTTTTGTGGGTAGTTGTGGGTTTCAGTGCACATGACAGACCTCAGTAAACCTGTCGTCTGGCTGCCTGCCTTGGGCAAGAAGATGGGCGTGCCATACTGCATCGTCAAGGTAGGCGGGCAAGGGTATTGTGGGTCAACGGGGGCGCGGCGCAAGCTGTCGATGTGCACCGCCCTCATGACACACAAGCACCCAGCCAGGACCGCTGACTGGGCGTGGCATTAGACGCCATGCTTTGAACGCAAACGCCAGTACAATGCGAGGCAACAGCACGGGTGGCCTGCATTCGCAGCTCGTTGTAAGGGACCAGGGAAGCAATAGCAGATGGAGGCAAGCTAATGCGGTTAGAGCAGCCTGGTGTTTTTGGGGGTGGCAAAGTTGCTGACACTGTTCCCCTCCCCTCCTCCCACAGGGCAAGGCCCGCCTGGGGACCGTCGTCCACCAGCGCAACGCCACCGCCCTGGCCCTGACCGCCGTGAAGGGCGAGGACCAGCGTGAGTTTGCCAAGCTGGTGGAGAGCTTCAAGGCGCAGTACAACGAGGGCCCCCGCGTCAACTGGGGCGGCGGCATCATGGGAGTCAAGTCCCAGGCCAAGACCAAGAAGAGGGAGAAGCTGGTGGCCAAGGAGCTGGCGCAGCGCCTGGCTTAGGGTCCTGGTTAGGGTTGTGGCGGCCGCGTGGGGAGCCCTAGTGTAGGGTTTTGTGCGGGGTTGGGGTGGCGGTGTGTGGGATGTGGGTTGCGGCAAGGACACGTGTGAGGCCTCGCGTTGTGTTTGTACATGCTTCCTGCCTGCACCACCTGGGTAGGTGACAGGGGAGGCCCCCAGCTGTAACACACATCCACCCGGTCAACCTTTGTGCCTCCAGCGCACTGTTGACATACTCAGTCAGTTTTTTAGTGCTGGCTTGACAGCCGTGTGTTCCAGGGCAGTCTATGGCTGTTGCCATATCCGGAGCAGATTATGCCACATCCAGAGCTCACATCCTGAGCTGGCTACCCGCGATCCCACGAACCCTGCTGTGCAATAACTCTGGCGCCACTGCCAAGCCATTGGTGTTGCAACGCGCCACTGACCAGTGACGGCGTCAAGGCGCTGGCAACTAGGCAAGAAAAGCTATGTCTCAAAGTTTGACAGAGGGAATGCTAGGGTTCAGGGTGAACCAGGATATCGTAGCCAGCGCCCACAACTTGCAGCAGAGGTCCTTGAGTGGGCTTCAATATGTCACGGTGAAGACGACTGTGTATCAGTCCACCAGAATGTCCTCCTTGCTGCGTGCACAAAGAGTGTGTGTGTTTCGGAAAGGCACTGGCCAACTGTTAACCGTTCAAAAGCCTCCTGTGCTTGTTATTACGAACGAGCTGCGCATTCCAGTGCTCCACTGTGGTCTGGAGTGCACTGCTCGACAGTAGTCAGGTCAGTACAACGGCAAATGTGCTTGTATTGCTGAGGACGTGCCACCAGAGTCCAGGAGGGTGCACCATCTTGTGTTTCCATGCATGCACGCATATGTAACCTCATGTCGTGAATTGAATGCAGCCCGCCGAATTTCAGCCTGAAATACCTGTTAAAAAATTTTAATCAGTTGCAATCCCTGATACTCTAATTTGGGTGGAAGGGAACCGCTGGACAAACGTCAGTGCATGCATATGCAACGGCATGTTTGGATGCAGCAGGAGATCAGCCATCACCACAGCGCTGTCTTCCGCCCTTCAGGTACCCAGTCCAAGCGCTCCACCACTTCCCCAGAAAACACCCAATGGAGGGTCAGCACGTGCACATAGGCAGCCTGCCAAAGGGAGCCCTCGACCTTGTATTTTCCAAGCTCCCACAGCAAACCATAATTCACGTGCTGCCCCTGGTCTGCAAGGCCTGGCACACAGCCGTGGCCTCCTTCGCCTTCAAAGAAGCGGCAATCCACTGCCCTGCAAGCGCATCAGCCGCACACCAAGCCCTGCGTTTCGTGCAAGACCACCTCTCCATTGTTGAGGCACTGGAGTTCACCAACTTGAGAGGGATGGCCCAACCCATCTACACAACCTTTGTCAACCGCGTGTGCTCCATGCTCCCACAGAGTGTCGCAAGCATCAACCTGTGGGACATCAAAAGCTGGGTCGAGATGCTTGCGCTGAAGCACCTGGTCGGCCTCGAGGAGGTAACCCTAACCCTAAACCCTAAACTAAACCCTAATTGTCAAACACTTGCTTTCAGGCCTGCTGTAAGCCCTGATTGCCGTCTGGCCTTGCAGATCTTGCCCTTGCCTGGGATTTTCCACCTTGTTTAAGCGCCTTATTTCAGGCCCCGACTGGTCATTCGGCTGCATCTCATGTTCAGGTGATGGTAGTGGTGCGTGGGCATGGCACGTCCGTCGAGACCGAGTCCCTGCTTCAGCTCACATCACTTTCCAAGCTGGTCGAGCTGCGCATCATCGCCAGCCCCACCACCCCCAGCCTCTCCCTCCCCACCGAGCTCAACTCCCTCACCACCCTGCGCAGCCTCCAGCTCAAAGCAACCACCACCAGACTCCTCCCCATCCCCTCCCTCCCCCACCTCACCAACCTCCAGCTATTCCACCTAGAAGGTCCCATGTACCGCCACACCCTCTTGGCGCAACCCCCCTCCCTCCCCTCCCTCCGGCGCTTGGTCCTCTACAACACTGACGTGCCACCCCGGTCCCACGCACCCCTCTACGATTACCCTGCCCTAGGGCCTTGCCTCACCCTCGCCACATCCCTCCGCTACCTCCACCTCCACCGAATTGACCTCCCACCACACCACCTCCCGTTCCTTCCCCACCTCACCCGCCTCATCCTCAGCAAGATAAATACAGGCAGCCTCCCCCCCACCTTCAGCCTGCTCACCAGCCTCCAGGTAAGGGCTGCTCTCATATTAATCACACTGGTTTTGGATATTGTTAGGAATTAGCAATTGGAGGGAAAGTGCCTGAAAGCGCTTGTCTTGTCCTAAAAACTGAAATGAGAATGGGAAAGCATTAGCTTTATTTACCACAGCCGATTTGCTCAGAGCAAGGTTGGACCACAGGATACCCCTGTACTTGCAATTGAGTACCACTTTTTTTGGGCCTGCCACAGGTCCTCGAGCTCCTCAACAACCCCATTGTGGCAATGCCCAACTCCATGCCCCCATCGCTCACCCGCCTGCGCTTCACGCCGCTGCCCGTTGGGTCGCCGGAGCAGCCACACGGCAATGCCCGCTACATCATGAACATGCCAGGTAGGGGGCATAATAGCTAATAGCCGTGTCCGCAGTGGTGTTTTCGCGCCAAAAATCAACTTATCACTGACTCCGCTTATTGCGCTAATTCGCCTGGTAATGCCCTGCACTCAAGATTCACATATGTATTTCCCATGACGCTGCCTTTTCATCCCGAACGAGGTGCCTGGTCATGGACAGCATGTGTTGATACAATTTCAAAGCATGCCATGATCCTGTAATTCTGTTTTAATAATTATTTACCATCATGATATAATATTCCAAAAGTAAATATATGTATATTTACCTGATCCACTCATGATATGATTAGAAAATGTTTACTGAGTTAATTGATCGTTGCAGGCTCCCTGCCGCAGTACAGAGCTGAGCTGGCGGCAGCTGTCAGGGGAGGGACCATGGCGGTGGAGTACGTAATCCCCCTGATCGCTGAGCCGAGTGCATCACCAGGACTGCTCCCAGAGGCTGTTATTGCTCAGGGGGAGGAGGGCGCCCCCTCGCACTCCTCCCCTGCAACAATCAATCTTACGTCCCCTTCTGACAGCGCGCATAGTGCGCCCACAGTGTGGTACTTCCACGGCGACCGACCCGCAAGTGCGGCAGTGTGCATGGTGGGGCAAGGCAGGGCTGTGGGTACCCGTGTGGATGCGCCTGAAAGGCATGCGCTTGGGCCCGCGCAGTTGGAGGGGCTGCGGCGGGTGGAGGAGTGGGTGGCGAGGGGTGGGCTGGTGTGGGAGACGGGGGGTGAGGCAGACGGTCGCTTTGATTGAATGAGCAGAGCAATTATGTCAAGCCACAGCTCTGGCTTACAGCAACTTCAGCACGATGCACCTCAGAAGAGTCTTGGAGCTTGACAATGGGCATATTGGATCCTAAGGTGCAGCACGAACTCCCAACTATGCTGAGACTCCATAAGGCACATACTTATTTGGTAACGGTTACCACGGGTGTACATAGTACTATAAGTCAGGCGAATGGTCTTCTAACAAGGTTGCGTGTGCAAACGAGGTAGGTTCGGGCCCCATACTATGGGGAGTGGTTCTGGATAGGGGAGAGGTTCTGGACACACTGCAGGGCTCAACATCCTTTGGTGGGATTGCAAGCAATATCTGGTGGTGGCAGAAGATCAGCAATATCATGGTAAGGTCACCTTGTGCCCGTGTGCAAGGCCGCCTGAGGCTGCTTTAGGATGGCCGAAGCCATTGTCCCAGAGTTCCACAGTCACTGAACAGTGTATCTCCTCGCCGGTAGTGCCGGCCCGGTGGCTCTGCCACAGCAGTGACAGTCAGTGCAGTATGATGGTGTTGGTGGGAAACTTGCCAAGAAGGTCGAGTACACGTCCAGCGGAATAGCGGTGAACACTGTCCTCGTCCTGCCACAAGTATGCGCTAATGAACGGTGACCGGGTTTTGCGCTCTCCATGTGCAATTGCGATAAGGGAAATCCAACGCCAAAGCAGCACAAGCCGCCACATGGAAACGTCGTCGATGATTTGGCTGAGGCTGGGGATCCCCAAGGGGACGGGCAGGGGATTTGGTGGCCATTTCAGTGGCTGTGGACGTGCGACCAAATCCTTCTGTCCCGGATTTTTCCTCGTCACGTCCTGGTGACCTCGTTGTACCTGCGCAGTAACTGCAGCCAAGCTACAGGTAGGATAGCAATGACACTACATGCAGTCGCACCTGGTACCGGGCTGCTTCTGCATTGCATCATGCATGATGGTGCCACTGGCATGGGCTTGGGGCCACCAATTTGTGGTTTCAGTCAGCACTTAAGTCCCAGTGCAGCACCGGGTGCGCGACTCAACGGCTAGGGTCAGCAGGCGGCGGTGAAGGCTATCATTTCCAGGGGTTGCAAAAGGGCCAGCACAGTTACAAGCTTACCTGAGCCACTGCCTGCAGCAGACATGATGGCTCCACCACCCAGCACGCAATTATCAGCCGTAATTACTAGACCCAGACTGTCACAGCACACCTGGTCCATGGACCCAGCCGTAATGGCTAGACTCACTGACTCAGACTCAGTCTGGCAGACGGCAACCAATGTTTGGCTTGGAAGCATCAGGTTTTAATGGCAAATTTCACACCTCTCAACAACTAGACACATTGATAAAACAGGTAGAAATTCCTGGTCCACCCAACCCCCCCTTCCCCATGCCTCATGATCGCACACCCAACAAGCCGACCCCCGGTACAGAAGGCATCCTCTCCACTGGGGTATTACCTGCCAAGCACACACACCCAGCCTTGAACCTCAACGCAGCCCCAAGGACGCCGCTTGGCACATACACTCCCCCCCTTAACAATGCTTAGCCTCCACCAAGAACCCCCTTTCACTTGCTTCACTCGCCCCCTCCCTATGGGCGCAGCTCCACCCCCTCAAGCTGCGCGTCAGTCACCCCGTACAGCGTGCGCAGGCGGTCAAGGGTGTGGGCGTCAGCGGACCACATGCCGCGGCCTGACGCCTCCAGCAGGCGACGCACAACGTTGGCAAAGGCCTGCAGAGGGGATTGTGTGACAGGTTGTGGGTGGGGGGGCATTGTGCACACATGGAAAACAATGGGGCGCAGGGGTGGTCCTCCAGGGCGACAGCTGCCAATGCTAAGTACCTTTACCAGTGTCAGGCCACCAATCAGTGCTCAGTCTAATCACTACTACATGTGTTGATGTCTCAATGATGCAAGGTTGAGATTGCATGCATATAAAAGCCACCACTCCTGCTGAACACGCCCCCATCACACACCCACGCGCCGCAGGCAAGACCCCCCTTCCCCCACCACCTACCTGCGGGTTGCTCTTCCTCAGCCTCTCCGCCATCTCCGGGTCTAGCGCGTACGTCTGCGCCGCCTGGTCCCATGTCCAGTCCTCGGAGAACTGCGCGGTGGCGCCCCAGCCCACCATGGCAGTCATGCGCTGGCTGATCTCAAAGGCGCCCCCGGAGCCCTGGCGGGACATGGCGTCCGCCCACCTGGGGCAAGGGGGGAGGGGGTGATGCAGGATCCACAGAGCACATGCATTTCCACAGAGCGCAATGGAGCAAATTTCCCGCCCTACTGGCGGGAAATGGCAACTCAATTGCGCCGAAAAAAAATTCAATTGAATTCAAACTAAATAATATAAATATTAAAAATAAATAGATATAAATGATATAGATTTGGGACTTGAAATCCGGAAGTATAAACCCTCAAGTCATTTGGGTCACGTCATGTGGGCAAAGGGGGTGATGCGGGGGTATGCAATAGGGTACAATTATCATTACCTGGCAAGCAACAACCTTCACCTAGCGCTGACCCGCACCCTTACCTAGGGTTTAGCAGTTTACTCCTGTACTCCAGCCTCAGCACCTCCTCCAGCTCGCGTGGCTTCACATCCTTGCCAAAGGCCTCAACGATGGAGCAGCCAACGGCATCGCCACCCCTGGCGTCCTGCGCAGCGCGCCTCAGCGCCCCGGTGTTTGCATAGTACTCCTGGATGTCGGTCAGGCCATACTCCACGCTGTCAACCTCCTGCGTGGGGGAGGGTTTAGGATTTTATATTACAACTTTGAAACGTGCAGTGATTAAGGAAGTTGCATGATAGTCTTGAGTATCGATGAGAGTGTAGGAGTTACGGATCAAAGTCCTACACAGATGGTTAAGCATCGGGGGCAGCTGACTCCCAGGTGTGTGCACCCATCGCACCCCTCCATTGGTAATGTATTGTAATAGAAACAGCACGCTCCAATTCTCCCAGAGCTGCAAGCCACAGCTAGCTGCTTCCCAAAATCACCGCTATCACTGTAATCCCAATCATGCCTCCACCCCCCCACCCCTTCCACCCACCTGCACCACCCTCTCTGTGGTTGCCAGCAGCGCCTGCAGCACCTCCCCACGCGCAGTGCCCCTCTCGCCCCCCCTGCCGTAGCTGAACGAGTTGCGCGCAGCCCACGTGGCACCCAGCTCGGAACCGCTGCCCCAGTCGCTCTGACCCACGCGCTCGTTCACCATCGACCCGTAGTCGCCGGCAGGGTTGGAGAACAGGCGGGCAGCAGGGTTGGAGGCGCCCTGCGCGGTGTGTGTGCTTTGGGGGTGAGTGGCGGTGGGTGTGTAGATGGGTGGATGCTCTTGGGCATGTGTAACACATGTCTCCTAAGAAACACACGCACATCAAACAGGCCTGGAAAACCGCGCAAGCTTGCACGTGTCCCATCTCCCACCCCTCTACCCCCCACACATCTCGTCCAGCCTCCCAAACCCAAGCTGGCAGCAATGCCAGCGCATGCTTGCGCACATAGTTGTCCTCCACCCACCTTCGTTGCTTGCTGGACCAGCTCCACCACCATGAAGCCACCATTCCACACCCCACCGCCCCATCTCACACCCACTACCTTTATCACACACTGTCTGCATCATGGCCAGTGCACTAACTGACTTTACCAGAGTATCGGAATGCTTGCCCACCACCCCCCATCCCTCCACCCACCGTCTCAGCGATCGCCAGCGCATGCTTGCGCACGTAGTTGTCCTCCGGCGCCTCCCCCTCAGCCGCCGCTGCCCGCTGGAACAGATCATCAAGCAGCTCCACCACGTTTTGGAAGCTGTCCCGGAAGATGCCGCTCATGTTGCACAGCACGTCCACGCGGGGGCGGCCCAGCTCGGACAGGGGGATCAGATCAAAGCGGGCGATGCGGCCGGTGCCTGGTTGTGGGGAGAGGTGGAAGAGTTAATTGCGCCACAAAACCAATTACTTGGTAAAAAATGTATAAATTATGCCAATCTCCATATCCAAAACAGGTACATTGCAAAGACCATCCTCACAACTGGAATCACATTGAACTGGATTATCGCTCAATCATTGATATAAATGTGATACAAACCTGAATGATGGAAGTTCGATTCCTTAAGCGACTGACAGCAAATTTCAATGTACTGTGCTTTGACGGCACCATGCTTCCCTCCCAACCCCCACGCACCTTCCCTGACTGGCACCGCCCCCAGCATGTGCAGCACCATGGCCACTGACTCCCCTTTGGTCTTGATGGCGTCCAAACCCCACAGGTTCACGGCGACGGTCTCGGGCCAGCGCCCCTCGTTTGCCGCGCGGTGCGCCTCCAGTACCTTGCGCGCTGCCTCGGTGCCGCGCTCCAGGGCTGCTGCCCCAGGCATGCGGTAGGGGTCCAGGGCGTGTATGTTGCGGCCTGGAGGGAAGGGATAGGATGAATATCACATAAACACTTGTACAATGTGCAAATTGAGGTTATCGCCTCCATTTCTATGTCTTTGCGTTGTCCACAGCTTACTTGAGAGTCCTTCACACTCTCACAGGCGTTAATTAAACGCCCATATCCTTTGCAAAAATATGACACATGGCATTTGACACAAGACCCTGCCGCACCCCACCCCCCTCCCCCACCTGTAGGCAGCACCCCCGCCCCATCCCTCAGCAGGTCCCCCCCCGCCTCAGGCAGTATGTACTCCCCGTTCAGCGCGCGCAGCACCCCCCCTAGCTCCTCCGTGTTCCTCCCCAGCAGGTCGCGTATCGCAACCGCCTCGTGCAGCCGGCTGCGCAGCGCTGATTGGCCTGTGCGTGCGATGGGTGAGTAAGACACAATTCTGCAGGAGAGTGAGGGGCTGGGCGTGGTGGATGGGAGGGAGCTCCACACCCATCATGGCATCAATACTGGCATAATAAAGTGGGCAGCCATGACTACAACAGATCCATGGTATAATAAGATGATACTAGGGCTATTTATAATCTTGTAATTATTACCATTGACAAGACCAGCAACCAAATCCTGTCTCCTTGAATCCTCATTGCAACAATCTCAAAACCGATTCCAATCCCCACCTTCATCCCCCTGTCCACCGCTGGTCCCCGCCACGGGTCCCAGGTAGGCCCTCTCCAGCCTTGCCCTCAGCGCCTCCGCCCCCTCCCCCTCCCCTGCCGCAGCCACATCCTCCACCACCCCCTGCGGCACGTCATCCCCAAAGTACGCCGCCAGATACTGCTGCAGCTGCTGGGGATTAGGTGGGGATCCCAGCACGTGCAGGCCTTCGGAGAAAAGCCGGTTCTCAACAACCTGTGGGAACACAAGCATTGAGGGTGAGTACGGTGATGTATGTAACTGAAAATCAATAATTTGTGTTGTGAACCTGTGCCAAAACCCTAGCAATAAATAGAGGCATTGCCTGTCAGCAATCCTAACCCAAACCCTGCACAAACCCCTACCAGATACATGTACAGCTGGCCACAAAACCCTAGCCAGACCCTTGCCCGCCCCTTACCCCCAGGTATGTATACAGTTGCGCAGCATACTCCCCAAACACCTCCTCATCTAGCCCCTCAGCAGCCTCTGCATCCAGCGTCACAGGCTCTGTTGCCCCCGGGGGGATGAATGGGCAGTCCTCCTGCAGGCCGGTCATGGACAGGCACTGGATGATGGGGCCCTGGGGGAGAGGAGAGGGGGTAGGGTGAGCAGGGGAGGGGATAGAAGCATTGAGGCCATTGTCAGGCTGGGGTGCTGCAGCGCAAATTGCAGCAATGGTTGCGTATCTATTCGATGTGACAGGTCATGCGCCATGAAATTTAGCATGCAGAGACAATGGTAACGCAAGGAGACGTGCAGTGACCACTGGAGGCACAGGCATGATGCAAGAGTAGGCACCGCCCCCCCACCTTCCACCTGCCCCCACCCCACCTTGAGTACCGCATTCTTCTGTGGGTCATCCCTGTACTCTTGTAACAGCCCCTGGAGCTCCGCCAGCTGCTTGTACAGCCCCGAGCGGCCATAGGGCGGCACGTTGTGACTCACGATGGTCCCATACCCCCTCCGCTTAGCGATGATGCTCTCAGAGGGGTTGTTGCAGGCATACAGGTAGATGTTGGGCAAATCCCCAAGCAGCACGTCGCTCCACGACAATCCCGAGTTGCCCAGGGGCACCCCCGGGAGCCACTCCACGGTGCCGTGCATGCCAAAGTGGACCAGGGCGTCGGCGCGGTACTCCTCCTGTGGGAGGGGATGGCTTGGTGGTGCTTTGGTAGGGTTTTGGTGGGGTACTGGTGCGGGTTTAGTGGGGTTTATGGGGAATTGGTAGGTAGATTGGTAGTCATCATGCATGTTAGGGGAAGGTGGTCATGCACATTGGATGCCTTCTGTATGACAGCAAAATGTGACTGATTGTCCCTCCTGCAAAATAATAATGCCCTAAAATGGCGCAAGTGAATCCAGTCGTTAGCATGCTTTTGCACAAGCCAGTCAGCAATACTAAGCCTTTTCCCCTGCCGCAATGGCTATCTTCACCCCACCACACCCCCTCATCCCCCTGCCGCCTCACCCTACCACCCCACCCCACCCACCCCACCCACCTGCAGCCACTTGTATGTCGCTGCGTACTGCGGGTGCGGTGTGAGGTCCCTTTCAAATAGCATGCGCATGGGGTCGCCCTCTACACCCAGAAGGGGCTGCACCCCAATCCACACATTGCCGATCTGGGGGGCAGGGAAAGAGGGGTAAGGGGTACATACGTCGACAGGTGGTGCACAAATGGGGGTCATGTAGACATGGCAGTGTCTGCCTTGTTGAGGCGCAAGGGGGTGTACGGCACAGCGCTTTGCATTCGAGCCAGTCAGGGCAGGGAGCGATGCCACGCGCGACCCGTGGCAATAGATCCAATCGTGAACCCACTGGGTCCCAAAGCACTTAGGTAACATCCACTGGGTCCCAACAACATAGGTAAGTTTTACTGGGTCCCGTCCATGACTTCCACCACCTTGGTGCCAACATGCCATAATGCGTATTACTGCAACCACAGGTAGAAGAGCCACAACCAGGCCCAGGTTCCCACCGGTGTTGGCAAACCACTTTCCACAGGACCAACCAACTCCACTGTGCACGCGCTACCCCGGGCGCTATACCTGGTACACAGCCCACAGCATCCCAATAGAACGACCAGCCTTCATTGCATGGCAACACATGTGCACCAAGTCACTTTCAACCTCTACACCCACCTGCAGCCCTGCTATGAATGCGCTCCCCTGGGCAGTGGTGGACAGGCCGCGGTATCGGTCCAGGTCGCCCCAGTTGGCCTCAACGCGCTGCACATGGGGAGCAAGAGAGTGTGGAAAGAGGCCTTGCGGTATAATACTTTTGCTATTAAGAATGCATGTATTCAGTTCATCGTTTTATTCATCTCACCCAGTTGACCAATTGCACCTGACCAGCCGCATTCTGGAAGGAATTTGCTTTAGGGTTAAGGATTTAGTAGCTAGGGTGTAGGGTGGGTGTACACACCTTGACCAGTTCTGGAAGGGTTTTCTATGGTACCCACCTTGACCAGGTAGTCGCTGTCTGGCAGGAAGGGGATAGGCCCCCACTCGTTGGGGCCCCAGCTGGCGGGATTTGTCAGCATTTTGCGCAGGCGGGAGGGGGTGACCTCAGCGGCCCCCACAGACACACCGTACAGGGCAGCTGGGCCAGCACCACTGCAGGGGGGGGGGGGACAACGTGAGGGTAATGGGGATGGGTGGGGGTGAATGCAGGGCTTTTACCTACGCAAATATCTTGCCAGATATGCTTTGGAACACATAACAAGGAAAAACAAGCATGGAGGCCCTGTTTCGTTACAAAAATCACTAAAAACTTTGATTCATTGCTCAGAGCCAGGTCTTAATGTTTCACAGATAATATACAAATCGAACTGTTTCAACATCACCCAGCCCACACTAAAATCGCACATAACTGACCGCACCCTGTCCAAAACTAAACAGGCATGACACCACCTCCAGAACCAAGCAGTACCATTCCACCAGGCCCCACCAGGTGGGCCACTACATTCCCCCAGCCCCCTTCCCCCCTCCCCTCACCGTGCATTCGCCCCCTCCACCCCCTTGAGCACCACCCGCTGCTCCTCCAGCCCGATCAGCCCCTGGATGATTGCCTCCCCGTCTATTTCATCAGACATGTCCCCCAGGTCGTACCCCTGCTCCCTCAGCGCGCGCAGCAGGGCGGTGAGGGAGGCGGGCACGTTCAGCAGGGCGGCGGTGCCTGCGATTTTGGGGGTGGGCGTGGGGTGGTGTGTGTGTGTGTGTGTTGGGGGAGGGGGGGGGTTCATTGTGCACAGTAGGTCGAGGGCCAGTTGCCATGGTTACAGAGCTCCAGTTGGCAACCAATTGCATGGAACTCCACCCCGCCAGCATCATTCACCACCCTCAACTACCATCCGCAAAGAATCCGCAAAGAAGTACAATGCATTCCATTGTACATGTCCTTGCCCGCAGACCTCAAACTACGCCCCCACCTGTGGCCCCCACCCCTGGCGGGAAGCCATACAGCATGACCGCCAGCCGCCGATCATGCACCGGCTTGCGCCTGAGCCCCACCCAGCTGCTGATGCGCCGGGCCAGCCGCCTGCACCTCTCGGGCACCAGGAAGATGTCGTTGCCCACCAGGCCACCAAGGGGGATGGCGTCGATGGCGCCGTCGAGCTCTGGGAGGGAGTAGAGGACCACGGATTGCAGGCCGCCGATGCCGTCACGCACCCAGCCGGCAATGTCCTGTGGGAATGGAGGGTGTTGAGGAGGTGTGGGGCGAGGGATGTGTAAGATGTTTAGACAGTGGGTTGGTAGGGATCAAACCACGACCACAAGGATGTGCAAGCTTGGTTGCACACTAGCGCAGATGTGGCAGAGTGCTCAACATGCCATGTATGCACACAGGGGTTGGAACACCCATGTATTGGTAAATGCAGCCAAGGCCACTTGCAAACAAGGTCCATGCGTATCAAGCACACACTTGCCATGCATGCCCCCCCTACCTGGATGAGCAGCGGCGCCGCCACAATGTATGGCACATTCTTTGCCGCAAGTATCGCCTTGGCCACATCAGCCTGACGACCACCCTCCATGGTGCCGGCAGGGCCACCCACAAGCGGAAACCCTAGGGGAAAGGCAGGAAACCCTAGTCAGTGGGATCAGAGCATAACGGTACTCACCAGCTCTCAACATAGCAGGCAAACCCTAACAAACCCTGGTGGTGTTGGCCCCACACGCTCAGCGCTGAAAATCACAAGAGCTGCAATCATTGCACCAACGCCACTGCAAGCCCGATGCAGATTTTAGGGTTTTATGTTCCAGGTAAACGCACCTATCGTGTTGACAATCGCATCCACCACCACCGCGTCCCGCTTGAGCGTGCCCTTGGCTAGGGTTCCCGCCCGAATGCCCTCCTGCTCGTGGCTGGTGGTCAGCTGGTCGCGCACCTGCACAATAGGGCACAATACACCCCCTTTAAATCACGCGATGTACCGCACTACCCTCTTCCTTCTGCGCAGTATCACACCGCCCCCTGCCACATGCAGCTGCGCAACACAAGACCCCACAGCATGTCCTAGGGGGTCTACAGTCAGCTTGACAGAGATGGTTCTCATCCAGTGCAATCCTAGTACTCCAAACTACCCCACTCCCTTTACCACTGCACAAGCCTCCCCACCCAGCCACAATACAGCCCTTAGATCCTGCGCTGTTTTACAACACCTCTTGGAAGATGTGCGCGATCACAGCACCCGGTGGCAAGTGTGTTAAATTCAAACCTTCCTCTAGCGTATGCGTACCATCACATCACACATGACACTTGCCCTCCGATAATTCTTGAACAACATATATTGAGTAGTTACCGCATCAACCCCCAATCACCACCCACCACGGTGTGCGCCTCCACCCCATTGATGAAGATGGGCAGCGGAATCAGCCCCTGCTCCTCCATGCATGTGATGAGCTGCGCCACGTAGGGCTGGCGCGTGATGACGTGCTTGCGGTACAGCAGCACAGCCACCACGGGGGCGGAGGGGGCACGCACGGGGGCCTCCCTGCGGTACCACTGCATGTACTCCCCGGGGCTGGTGAAGTAGCCGCGATGGGAGGGGTGGAGCAGGCCTGCGGGGTGTAGGGTTTAGATATACGGTGGAGGGGGGTCCTGACGTGTACCCGAGGGCAGTGGTGGTGAGGATGAGAGAGTTCCAGGTGTGGCAGTGAGAAGAGAGGCATGGTGCACGCAAATGATGGGTGCATTCCACTGGTTTTTCTACAATACCCAACCCTGGCTGGCTTCCGTGCCATGATGCACCTTCCCTCTCCATGCACCACCCACCCATACCCCCCTCCTCCCCCCTCCATCTTAAGATACCCACCTGTTGCCGGTGTCTCCTGCACGGGCGCTGGCTCCACCCCCGTTGGCTTGAGGTAGTTGTCCACCAGGTACAGCAGCATGGAAACCACGTTGTCAAGACCGCCCTGCGCAAGGGAGGAGGGGGTGGGCTAGGGTTCAGCCAAAGCCCTAGGGCATGCGAGCAAAGGTGCACGGCTCCAATTAGCACAAACCCTTAAATGATGTATCAGGCAAGAAAACTAAACTGCGATAAGACATCAGAGTACAGTTGACAATGCAACCTGGCGCCTAGCCCTGCCCGCCCACTCCGACACCAACACCCACACCACCCACCCCTATCCACCTCTTTGGCAAACCCTAGTCATTGCATCGGGACAAGCCCTGAAACCCCAAACCGTGCACGCCTCCCACCCGCTACCCCACCACTGCCGCATCGCACACACACCACCCCTACCCACCTGGTTCCAGTAGGAGTACACCGTGAGCCAGTTGCGCAGGTCCCTTGCCTTCTTGCCTGGCAAAAACTTGAGCAGCTGCGGCCCCACCTTGAGGAACGACAGGTAGCCAACCAGTCGGTCCTCCTCGCGCCCGCTGCCAAACAGGGACAGCACCTTCTTCACAACGGGGGGCGGGCCGGCGGCTTTCCCGCTGGGGTTCATCTGGGGGTGCATAAGATGTGAGAGAGTGGTAGTGACTCTCACTGTGGTCATCTTCAATTTCGACAACAATGATGAGGATTGCTGTGAAAAGTAGATGATAACAAATTTAAAAAGCACATGGATCATCAATGGTGTCATGGAGAGGACTTGATTACATCACATTTGTACGTAATACATCAAAGTCCTCATCATTTCACGGTGATACGTTGGATATTAATCCAGGACTTCCCACTACCATTCCAGATGCAACGAATATTGCAATTTACAAGATTTATTTGACAGTCACATTCAGGGAGCCAACCCGGGCTCGCGAGACTGTTGGGGGTGCTTGAAAAAGTCACCCCGCTTACTAAATAAACTGTGAATTAATGGAGCCACATTGGCCCCACATTTACTACCAAAAAAGCTAAACAGGTTTCTTGAAATGCCATTATAGCAGCTCTGAAATGTTTCTCTAACATCTTGGTAGTAATGTTTCTCTAACATCTTGGCAATGGAAAACCCCAGCAGGAGGGATAAGTAAAATACAGCTATAATAATTTACTAAAGTATACTACCAACCCCCCTCGCCCAGTCATCATCGCCACCTCCACCCACCTGGAACGAGCCTATCTGCGTCTGGCCCATGAGCTCCAGCGCCGACTCAAACACCAGGCGGATGGGCACAGCGGACACACGCGGGCGCAGCCACTCAACCTGGAGTGGGGAGACAGGGGGTAAGGGGATACGTGTAGATCAGACGCAGCTGCGCACTACCACACCGCCAGCACATAGACCAGGTGTGTATAACAATGCGGCAAGGGTAAACAGGTGCTTTGTCTGCCATCATCCTTGGCAGCCCAATGCACCCAATCCATTGTCATTGATGGCGCTGATGGTGTTCAAAACTGAACCCAGCCCCCAGTATTGCCTACCACCCACAAACCCCTTCCACCACAGCCACCACCAGCACCACACCACCCCCCTACCTGGTCGTAGTCAAACAGCAGGGATCCAAAAAACACATCTGCTCCCTCCAGCGCCGCCTCCACCTCCCTCCTCTTGGCCCCCAGGTCCCTATCGCTGAACACCTTCACACTCACACCAGGCACACGGCGCATCACGGCGGCGGCGGCCTGGAAGAGGGAAGAGGGGAGATTGAAGTCAATGTCACGAATCACAGCAGCCGAGTCATGGTACAAGGGAGCACATGGAATGGAGTGTGCAAGAGATCAGGCACATGACTGCGTGGAGCGTGCAGAGGAGTGGTTGCGCAAATGGCTGTGTGCATGGACTAGAGAAAGGCCGGGAGGGGGGGAAGGCAGTGATGGGCAGCTGTTTGCATAATGTGTACTGCAGTAATGGCCACGGCCAATACTTCACAATCCTGGAAAATAAGCCGCTAGCCAGTATTACTTAAAGAATGCATTTGAAGCATGCTATGGAATACAAGCCCAGCTGTAAAGAAAATACCAAATTCCTTTCAATCTAGAGCCTTGGCATGTCTCTTCCCACCTTGTAGTACAGGTCCACATTGAAGGTCTACCCAACCCTACACCTTAATGCCCGACCCCCAAACCCCTAGTTTCAAATGAACAATCTCCACATCCACCTTGTTGTGCAGCTCCACATCGTGCAACCAAACACTAACCTTACTCCGGACTCCTTATTCAAGAAGTTCAACTCCACACCCACCTTGTTATACAGCTCCACGTTGAACGACTCAAAGCCCGTGACCATCACCACTCGTACTGTGGCACCCGCGTGGCGCAGCGCAATGGCCGCCTCCCCGTTGTCCCCCTCGTCTTGGGACTGCCTGGCGGCGCGCGCGGCCACTCGCAGGGCGGCGTTAAGGGCGGCACCCACCTACAGACGGGTGAGGGGGATGTAGCATCATTAGGAAAGGGGCCCGGGGGGGAAATGAGCTACATGCATACAAAGATATAAACGTACAGCAAATTGTGACAGTAACGACCTGGCGCATTTGGGTATGGCCATTGGGCATCTACCAGGTGGACTGAATCCCAGTGATCCATGCAAAGGCACCTCATGCCGCGTATGGCCACGCACCCACCCACATCCCCACCCACCTCGCTAGCCTCCTGCCCCACCCTCGCCTGCGCCAGCTTGATTGACTGCGCCTGGGCCTGGAATGCGTGCCATGCGGGCGGGTCCTGGGCCTCCTTGGCAGCCAGCAGCGCTGAAAGGACCTGTGCGCAGGGGGCGGAGTGCATGGTTGGTATGCATGCATGTGGTGTGAGGCATGGGGAGGGCTGGGGAAAGTCATGTATACAGAAAAACGTGCGGGCACGGGGCGATGGGGGGTCACGTGGTTGCCTTGCATGCATGCCGAGCCATGGGGGTGAGTGGATGGGTAGGGGGTGGGGGAGGACGGGGGAGGGCAAAGGGATGCCATGCTTATAGGGGGCAAAAAGGCGGGTGGGTAGAAGGGGGTGGATTGGGGGTGGGCATGGGGACGCCATGCATCTGAGGCCATGTAGGGGGCGAGACGCTACCAGCCGCACTGGCAGAGGCGCAATGATATGCAGGATGGATGCCACCGCATGTGGCGGAGACCCAGCCAGCACATATGCACATCACATTGCATGCCCGGCCTGAACTTGCCCACGGTGGGGGTGCGAAAGGGCATGTGTGCGCCGTGCTGAGGGGGCATGTGTGTGCCGGACCTTGCCACCGCGCTCATAGGAAGTGCAATACTATTAGTCTCCCCAAGGTCGGATGCCACTACATGTGCTGTGGAACATGGGCGCCGGACCCAGACAGTGCATGCACACAGTCATTTTGGACCTATGGGCGTAGCCGCTAATCCCTTTCCCCACCTTGGGCTGCGTGCGCCCAAGCTCACTGAATTTGCGCTCGTCAATGTCGAGGAAGGACAGCTGGCGGGGCGACCCCCCCTCCTCCCCCTCCTCACCATCAAGCGTTATCACCACCTCGCTGAAGGCGCTTCGGTACAGGCGGTCCAGGTCTGACTGGAGCGACGCCAGCTGGAATGGGGGCAAGAGCTAAGTTAAGGGTTTTGGGTGTGGTGTTAGGGTTTGCAATCAGGAAGATGAGGCACTGGTTGTAGGGCTGCTTGCCACCCCTTGTATTGTAACAATAATAGAGCAGGATCACGGGCACCTTGCACCATCCGCGTATGCCATGCAACCATGTCCCCCGGCACAGGCATGTGATGGGTGCATATGCATGCATACAGGCAACCTGGGCGCAGGCCTAACTGGAGCTCGATTGAGCTCACTGTGTGCCTCGTAGCTACGTGACCGATACAAGCTTCACTATGAACCTCTCCGATGCACACTGCGACACCGCCCCAGGACAATAGCCCGCGGGGCGGACGAGGTGAGATCTCGCATGCATGGTGTAGTCATCCCAACCCACCTGGTCCTGCAGGGCCGCATACGCCACCTGTAGGTCCGCAGACTGGGACGGCGGCACCTCCACCGTCTCCTGCATGCTCATGATCGACTCCGAGAACTGCTCGGCATCGGACTTGAGCTGCTGTTGCGCACGGCATGGCCACGCCACTTGGGGCCGTGCTGGAGGCAGATGGGCCAGATGCCGCCTAGGAACAGAGTCCCGGTGTGGTCCCGTTCGGATGATACCGGGTGCCGAGGGGCGGATGGGGTGGGGTTGTGGGTGGGTGCCCGTCAGAGCTGCTGGCACAGGGCGCATCGCTGCGTGTGTGGCCATGGTGGTGGCCGTGTGTGGCTGTGGTCCTCTCAGGTTTCTCAGCATGGCATGCGCACCATGGGGCCGTGTAGGCCGGGGAAAAGGACACTAATCAGACGTGTCGGGACTAGAGATCAAGCTCAAGGTTTGGATGAGAGGTGGGTTTGTTGGAGATTCCAATACTGCACTTGATGTGCCTGTGTGTTGCTTGTGTGTTGATGGGTATTTCTGATGTGCTCACATACGATGCATAAATAATTGGGATGCTGCGGCTTGCACCGAAAGCTTTGGCATTGAGGATGCTCGTTGATTGCACCTGAATACCTGTCCAGCGTGCCACGCAGCCTCTCAAGGCACTGCGTCAAGTTTCGCGATAAGTCAAGTGCCACTGGGCCAGTCCCTAGTCTAGGGTTGTGACGTCTCGAGGACTCCACGGTGGCATTCAAATGCTGAAACTTTAAGTTAAAGTTTGGCAAAATGATGCAACCTACTTCACGTCGTTGACACTCTTCTTGTCTTCATAACCAGGCCGTGGTCACGCTGCTCCGTGTTAGCAGCAATCCACCGTATTACGCACTTGCAAGCAGCGTGTTAACCATAAACCAGAACTTGCACACCGACCGATCTGGGTGAGAACAGTAGCAGGAGGGAGGGTCTATAGACAAACAACTGCTCTAGAGAAGTTAAGTTTCCGCTATGGCGTCCCGTCAGCTGCAGCGCCTGCGCGCCCAGCAGGAGCAACAGCGAGTGACGGAGGAAGCTGGCGCACAGGAGGAGGAGGAGGAAGCAGACGAGGAGGAGGAGGAGGAGGAGGCGGCAGCGGCGGCACCCTTCAACCCTTTCGACCTGCTGGATGATGAGGTGGGTGTCCAATGACCGGCACGAGCCCATGTCGCAGGTTGTGGGGTACTGTAGTCTGCACCCCATATGCATGCATATGGCGCTGGTACCCAATAGCAAAGCGTGCCAGCGGTAGTTGCAACAGCCTTTTGGTATTTGCAAGTTTTAAAAACAGGCAATATGTATATTTGCTATTTTGAGGACTGGTACTAGTACCATACCGCGAGTGGTTAGCCTGCTGGTGCATGCTTGTGCCTGACTGCCACCTGCCAGTGACCCAACAGCACGTGCGGCCGTCCTGGTAGCTGCAATAGCACTTCAGTATATACGCAATGCAACCTCACTCAATGGTGCCAACCACCATCAGAGGGGGTTGCCTTCGGTGCCCACCATTTGGCACACACTGTGTTGCACTAGGTGTGTAGTCTTTCAAACCCAGGACCACGCATACGACCGAATCTTGCCACCTGGAATGCGTAGGAGGACGCAGGCGCCCCACCTGAAGCAGTGGAGGGGGGCAGCAGCGAAGATGACGCAGGGAAGGAGGCTGCGCCCCGCCCCCACGCCAGCAAGGCGAAAAGGAAAAAGAAGAAGAAGGGGGGAAAACACGCCCCCGGTGAAAGCCCAGAGGCGGCGGAGCCCTTTGCCCCTGAAGAGGACATCGATGCAATCCTGCAGGAGCTGAACATAGCACCGGTAGGGGGCCGGGCCCTGGCATTACCCTTGGAGGGTTTCTCAACTGGCGGGACTGGCCATTGGCCATCAATCCTTCCAGGCGTCATGGATTGCACGTGTGTGATGAGCACTGCAATTGAGCGCACCCATATGCAAACGATACCCATAAGCCGGTGTCGAATTTGCCCATCAGCACCGCCACGCCCCCACCATGCACCCCACCCCTCCAGCCACTCCCCTGCCACCAGCGCCCCCCTCCCCCGCCGCAGTCAAACACAGTGCGCGGTGACCCCTCCCCCTCCTCATCTTCCTCGCTCCCCCCCTTGCTTGCCGTCGACCGGCGGGCGCTGCGTGCGGATGACGAGCTGAGGCGCATCTTTGGGTCAAAGGTGGTGGATGGGGAGGATCAGGATGACCAAGGGGGGGCATTCGCAGGTGGGGAGGCAGGGACGGGGTGAGGGGTGGGGTGGCGGTGGGCAGGGGTGCAGGCGGGGGTCTCTTGCAAGTGAGGGAACGATAAATTGGCATGCATGCATGCATTAGTGGGTGCAGGGGTGCTGTACACGCCACGCAGCATAGCTGGTTTGCTGTATCCGCTTGCATGCTGCCATCCACACCCTCCTCATTGCCCCACCCCGCCGTGCACTGCAAGGGAACTCAGCACCCATGCCGATCCCCAGTGCGCATGCTCCTCCCCTCCCCCCCACATGTTCCACTCCCCACCCCAGGCGCCTCCCGCGTGCATTGGAGGTTTGCTGTGCCCGCTTGCATGCTGTGATTCCCTGCAGCCCATTGTTCCAGCTGCGTGAACCTGAAGTCCATCATGCCCTGAAGAAGGCATCAAAATCAAGTCCTTGTTGTGCATGCACCTCGTGCACACATATTACTATATATATTTTGATTACAAGCACGACAGTTAGGTGTTCAATCAGCCACAAATTCACCACCAATACCCCCACCCCAGGCGCCTCCCGCCGCGTGCGCCGCCTTGCCGCGCGTGGCCTCATCCGCCTGGTCCCCCTGCGTCCCGGCCTGCTCATCTCCCCTCGTGACACCTGGCCGCCATGTGACCCGGGGTTGGCAATGGAGTACGTGGCCACCACAGGCGGGGTGTCCATGTTCAGATACATGCCCTCGCCGAGATACATGGCGGTGCAGGTGGGTGGGTGGGCAGGATGGGGACAGCAGCGGATTGCCATCACGCATCCTGTGCTGTTGGGAATCGCCATGGCCATGCTGTGCATAATGCCATGCGGCGCAAACTAATGTAATGCTGCATGTCTCATCATTGCGAATACCCCCCATGGCGACACTTTGCACATGGAAATTTCCGATGTCCTGGCCTCCTGTGTCTAGTCCTCACCCCCAGCACCCCCAGCACCCGCCACCAGCACCCATGTCCATGACCCCTCCTCCCTGGTCCCGTCTTCCAGGCATTATTTGAACAAGTCCAGGAGTCCCACGATCCCAACCAGGTGGCACGCCTAGTGGCGGAGCACCCATACCATGTGGAGGCGCTGCTGGCAATGTACGACATATACAAGGTGGGAAGCAAACAAGGGGGGAACGGGAGGGTACTTGTAGTAACAAGGGGTATCACCCTAAACAGTTCCCTTGATATGTAATAAGCATAACAGTGTCCTTAGCCAGGGGGGGCGCAGAATTTGGCGGTGCTGTGCAGGTGAGTTCGGACCTAGACTTGCTCTGAAGTGCCAAATGCAGCAATGCAGTCTCATTAGGGTACAAATTGTGCAAAATCAAGACTTAAGCGCCATTTGCTTATTCACGTGCACCCGCACCAGCACCCAAACCCAAACCCTAAAACCTTAAAAACAACCACCTCCTCCCCATCCCCGCAGGCCTTTGGCGAGAACGCGTACGCTGAGGAGGTGCTTGACCGATGCGTGTATGCGCTGGAGATGGGTTGGCACCACGCATTCAACCCCTCAACGGGCGCATGCAGGCTGTCGCACGCGCACGAGTACAACCGCCCCCTGTTCACCGCGCTGCTCAGGCACATACAGGTGGGGCTAGGGCAATGAGTTTTTCTAGTATGTGGAGTTTTGGGTAGGGGCTTGGGCCGCTATTCAAGGACATATAGGTCGGGCAAGGTTGGGGATAGGGTATCGGTGTTGGGTAGGGTATTGGGGACCATGGGCTCATCGCGCTGCTGTGGCGGGCATTCATCCCAAACCTCGTCTCACCCCCAGAGCCTGCCTCTCAGCGGCCTGCAACTTGGGCCCCCTAGCACCCCCATGATGGGGGCCCCATCCACCACCTCATCGCCACCCCACCCTTCCCCACCCCCCAGAGCCTGTCCCGCCGCGGCCTCCACGGCACCGGGCTCGAGGTGTGCAAGCTGCTCCTGGGGCTTGAGCCCAGCGACCCCATGGGCGGGCTGTTCTACCTGGACTACCTGGCCATCCGAGCAAACAAGGGGGAGTATTTGATGCGGTTTGCGGCGGAGTACTCGGGCGATCTGTCGCTCCCCCTGCTGCCCAACTATGCGTATTCTCTCCCCCTGGCGCGGCTGCGCATGGCGGCGGGGGGCGGGGGGGCGCAGCGGGCGAGGGGTGGGGGTGGTGCTCCCCCTGCGGTTGATGAGGAGGGGATGTCGCCCATGGAGGCGCTGACGCAGGTGGGGGTTTAGGGTTTTAGTTAAGGGTTTATGATTTCGTTTTTTTGCCTTTTAACATGGAGGCACTGACGCAGGTGGGGTGGGTGGGCGCAGGGGCACTGATCCCGGTGTTATGGAGAGAGGATCACCAATCGGTGGCCTTTGGAATGTTAGAAGTGAAGTAGAGTTATGTAGATCCCAGGTCTGATGCCCCTGTTAGTCACCCTCCATAAATCGTCCTGGCTTGTCCACTTGAACAGTGTTTGTTTACTCCTTAGAATCCACTCCGCTTCAAGGAGAAATAATCACTGTTCAAGCAACCAAGCCAGGCAGCTTTATGGAGGGTGACAGAGGGGCACTTACCTGGCATCAGAGCTGGAATGCACTCCCATCACTCTAAGTATTGGCAGGGTCTGCCTCACTCACCTCCCCTCCCCCCTTCTTCCCTCCCCTCCTGCAGGCTGTCCAGCTTTTCCCCCTGGTGGCTGTTCAGCTGGTGGCCAAGGTGCGTGAGGGGGGGGCGGCGCGGGAGGGGGCCTGGGATCGCCTCCTGTCCCTGCCACTGCTTGCCGACAGTGGGGATGGCGGCAGCGCCTCGCTTTCGCACCTTGTTGCAATATATGTGGAGAGGAATCATGCGCTGTGGAAGGTGGGTTGGTGGATCGGTTTGTGGAAAGGGGTGCATTCTCGTCTTGAGTAATTGATGGGAGCGGAATGGAACTGATGCGTGCATGATTCAACTTTGAAACTGGTATAAAGCGCGTGGTGAGCATCAAGAATGGTCAATAACGTGCAGCGTTTTGCATTATGTTAAATTGCCTTGTCGATCTCGATTTTGTGCCAGAACGCCTGTGCGTCACTCAACACCCCACCCCCACCCCCGCAGGCCCCCGACGCCCTGTCATGGCTGCGCCAGGCATGCGAGGCAGCCGCTGCCCCCTCCAGCGCACCAGAGGCCGCCAACTGGGCTGCTGTGTGCGGGGAGGTGTTCCCCCCCTCGCAAATAAACCACTTCCGCCACCTGCGCCTGTTTGACTTCACGGATTCTGCTGCCGCGCTGCCTGCGGACCAGATCCGTGCGGCGCTGGATGATGATGGGGTGGTGGGGCCGCAGGGTGAGACTGGGAATGGGTGTGGGTGGGAGGGTGTGTGGCGGGGTCATGGTTATGTCAGCAGCGCATCAGGCGCTGCGATTGTGGATGCACCATTAAATTCTGCAATGTTTGTCTTAATGCCAGCATATGCCTGGTAAAAGTCACAACATTCACGTGCCAGTTTTGCACACACTAATTTCACAAGCACATGCAAACCCGTCCCACACCACCCTCCCCTTCCCCCGCGCAGCCGGCCCCGCAGCCAACCTCGACCCCGCTGAGCTGGCGGAGCTTCAGCAGCAGCTGGCAACCATGCGCGGCCTGAGCGACGAGGAGGTTGCTGGTGCCAACCCGCTGATCATGCTGCTGCGCTCGCTGCTGCCCTGGGTGAATGCAGGCAGGCAGCCGGTGTATGGGGGCGAGGAAGGGGCGGGAGGGGGGGGAGAGGAGGGGGACGCTGAGTAGGATGGATTGGGGAGGTAGAGTGCTCTAGTACGCTGGAGGAGGACGGTCTGCGTGCTTGGATGTACGTGGTGGCGCAAGGAGGTGCAGCTGGGACAACTATTATTACATTTGTGTCGTGTTGCCTATGGTAAGCGCTGGATGGGCACGGTTATTGAGGCTATTTTGGCGTCAGATTGTAGGCTGATCATTGGATGGTTGGTCTCAGGCTTGCTCATGCGCAGCCGCTGGTTCAGTTACAGTTCATTGCAGTGAGGCCTGCAAAACCTTGCACTGGCAGCACATTGTCATTCAACCCAGGATGGCATGTTTTCAAGGGCCTGGCAATGACTGGACTTTCAGTAGTGATCGTAGGGTTGCAATATTCCACTCTGCGCTTGTAAAAGGCTCAAGCTTGTAAAACCGTCCTATCCAGGCTGAACTGCTGACTCCTGTCAGTGAGTCCTCCGAAGACTTGACGGAAAGTATTTGCGGTACTAGACGTCAGGCTGCTTGCATGCATGCCAGTCACTGACTGGCACTCAGCGGTGCTCTCGGAGTCGGAGTTCTGCATTATTCTTAAAGCCTCTAATAAGTGAGACTTATCACCTTCTATAAAGTTTTGCCCAAAACCTGTGACAGTCATAGAAATGGATTGTGGCAGTCAAGACTCTTGAGCGAGCGACTTTGGGTGGCGCACTGTCATCTAGAAGAAAGAAAGAAAGAAAGGGAACGCACAGAGGCGTAGTTAGGGGGCCACTGGCTCGCACCAGGGCACCACACCAGCCAGAACGGCTGGTCAGGGATAGGCCTTGAGGCCTACTTAGCCAATGCCCGCAGGCATGGCATGCAAAAGGGTGTGGCGTTTAGTGTACACAGCATAGGAACCTTGAATAGCAATGAGTTGCAACTCAGGAATCAGGTTGGCAATCACGCTTGGGGCTAAACCAATAGCAGTAAGGGCGTCAAACGTAGAAACTGGGACAATGCCGGTGTTGTCAATAACGAGTGCATGGCAGGTTACTCTCCAGCCAGCGTCTGTAAGGTGGGTAGCCAGGCCAACAGGTCTGAGATGGGTGGCCAGTCCTGTGTGTTGGTTGAGTGCTCCAACGACTGTGCGATGAATTCCAAATTTATTGGGGCACTTGACCTCTAGGAGATGAATGTGGTGGTCCTTGCGGCGGGCTCGGGGCAGGGTTGTGGTCCGAGTATGCAGATCATTTTTGTCAGCATGAGTGATCATGATAATATCAGGCTTGGTGGTCTGGTGCTGAGGGGGAACTAGCCAGATTGGGAGCTGCGTGTAACGGGGTGGGTGAGTTTCTGCATCTGTGAGCAGCAGGCAATTGCCAACGTTGGAACTCTCTATGGCAGTGGAGATGGAGTGAGCAAGGTTGCCGTGCCGGGCTATGATAAGGGCATGGACCGCGGGGTGTTTGCATGCTCCAAGACAGTGGGCAATGCCATCTGGAAGACGGCATAGAGGACAAGGGGGAGCCGGGCTGGCTGACTGGCTGCTGTACCGTTGTTGCAATGCTGTTGTCCACAATGTGCCATATCGAGTGTTGTTTACAAACCTGCGTTGTTTGTGGGGTAGAGAAGAGCCTTTCATACGTGGTATACTAGAGTGGCAGAGGCCTTTGCCTGGCAGCGTGGTGTCAGCTAGCTTTTTGAGATACCCATGATAGCTGTTTTCATTCTTTGTAGCTCGCTTCCACAGGTGTTGGTACGTTGTCTTAGCTGTAAGCTTGTTGACATGGGATTGCAAATCGTCAACTTCCCAAAGTTCTCCGTCAGCCTTGTCGTATGACAGCCAGGAGGAGCCTCGACCCGCGTTGGGAAAAGCGGTAAACTCAGCATCGGTTTCGGTAGTGCCGGGCGGCATGCAGACATGCGATGGATAGAGCTACCCACAAATTGTTATATACCTACTACCATTACATGTGGCCCAGTGGGCAGCCCTAGCTGCTATCATGAGCAAATTTTGGCTGTGACAGACAGATTCGACTCCACGCTGGCTGACCCTAATGCTGTGACGGCCAGCAGGCTCAGCCTGCCAGCGGTGGCACCTCAGCCACCATATACGGTATCGCAGGAGGGCCTTGCTTTAAAGCCCCGCTGGGCTTGTGGCGCAAGCTAGCGCCGCTTCCTGCGCATCTTGCTGCTTCAGCCAGCGGGAGGCGATCCACTTGTTGCCTGAAACCACGGGCTCTGCCGCGTGCAGTGAAGCCTTGTCCTCCACGCTGTTGGGCAGGCGAGACCTGCACATGGGACCATGGCAGTCACAAGGTGGCCATTTCCGGCATGTGGTGACTTGAACAGGTGGGTCTATAGTAGGCATTAGAAACGCAGGGTTGTATGGCTTTTGAATGCCAAGAGTTCTGCCCGCTGTGCATGCAGACCCTGGCCAGCATGCCAAGGGTAATGTAGTATTACTGCGATACTTCCTTTCAAATTGCGTGCGTAAAGCGAGCGCCAGGCAGATCACAGCTGTCAGCCCTGTTCAACCCTAAGGGTATTGCGTGCAGGTGAGAAGGCAAAGCTCTCATTGGGTACACCATCCTACATGCATGCAATGCACATCATGCCTCCAGGTCAACATGAGTACAATCAAATGGTTATTATGGTTATTATATGGTAACCAGGGTAAGTTCAGATGTTACCCGTGAGGCACCAGAACACCATAAGTACCAAATCACCGCGAGTACGTACCAGAACACAATGGCTGCTCCGCGGCGGGGGTACACGCGCAGGCCCGGGTTGGTTGTCAGCCAGTGAGGGTCATTGGTGTGGCGGTAGGTGGGAGTGGCACCCACCACCCGCTGCCTGCCCTCAGCCTGCAGCTCCTGCACTGTCTCGTGTGGGGGGCAGCCGGTGGCGCGGGGGAAGAAGGTGGCGCCCCCCTCAGGGGTGTTGCTGCGTGGCGGGCTGATGGTTGGGGAGTGGGGGGGGCGCAGGGGTGTACACAAGGGGGGGTAAGCCTTGCATACACTACGTTCCTAGGCGCGCAACAAACCACCAAGTGCTGGGCATATATGCATTGGATGTACATTGGCCTAAATTGACAGTACGTGCTGTTGGATGAGCAGCATGCATCAGCATTAATTTGCCAAAGCTAGCCAAGAAGAATTGCCTTACCACAGGTAGACCAGGCATGTTGCTGCACGCTTGTTGCAATCCCCCGCCTTGTTGTCGTAATGCTCTGCGTAGAACTCGGTGGGGTTGTACCTGCATCGGGTTTGCAAGTTCATGGGGACACCATGTGATGCTGCATCCTTGCCCTGCAGGTCACATTGCAGTAACGCACATGCTGCGCCACATGCCGCATGACACACATTGTGGGCCACTGAGTGAACACCTTGTGCACAAAGACTGCTGGTAACCAGGATCCTTCACAGCATGTTCTCGCATATGCACTGCCACTCATTATCAATGATTTGCATGTACAAAGCCCACCACTGGCTATGGATGGCAACACTGTTGTCACAATTCCTCCACGGCGGAGCCCATGTCGCCTCACCTCACTATCTGCACCGCCGCTGACAGCATGAGGTCATCGCTGCTGGGCCTGATGCCAGGCACTGTGTCCAGCAGCACGCGCATTTTGCTGTCCAGGTTGAGCACGCGCGGGTCAAGTGCCTTGCGCCCGGTGAGGAAGGCGCCGGAGGAGGTGCGCGACTGGGTCTCGGTGCCTGGTGTGGTTGGATGTGCCACATGTTGAACATGGGTAAGATGGTGTGGTGGTGATGGTGTGAGTCCGCTGTTGGTGCGGTGCACAGTCCAAATGCAGGAATACACTCAGCGTCAATAAATTCAAATTCGAACAATTGATGCCATTGCAAGCAAACGACTTGATAACATAAGAAATGAGTTCTGCAATGAACACCACTCAGCAAAAGCTCACATGTCTTTGCAAGTTAATGGGTTTGGATGGGGCCAAGTTTGTATCTTCACATGGTAGCAGAAAACAGCTAGCTGGTACCACATGGCAATGGCGGTGTAGCATGCGCACCTGTAGATACCCTGCTCCGCTGCAGCTCAGGCCCGCCCAGGTCCACGAGGGCCTGCCCACACACATGGCACATAATACATCTATACGTTCCGCTGACTGACACAATCACTGTTCTGCAATGTTGATTGAGGATGCCGTTGGTGCTGCATGTTGGTGAGTGGGATATAGAAATATGTTCATTTGAACACACCATCTCATGTGCAACAAGGCCCAGTAAGCTTGCAATGCGGCTGATGCTCCCAACACCATGCCGCCCACGCATGTCCCCTGCCACCCACCTGGCACTCCCCCCGCGTGAGGAAGTCCTGGATGTACACCAGGCGCGGCCGATTGCTGATAACCACTGCCAGCGGCGCATGGCTGAGCAGGATACCGGTGTAGGGCCCCACGTGCGCAAAGGTAGTGGTGTGGTGGAAGGTGCAGGATGCGCTCAAGCTGCCGCCTGCGGAGAAGTGCTCCAGGTCCTCCATTGCCAGCAGCTCCTGGATGCCTGCATTGTTAAATACTTGTCAATACTATATAACCTCCAGCTGGAATCTGCTCTACGCATGCTTGGATGTACACAATGCATGCATGCCACGCACGGGTACACATACCTGGGAGGCGCTTAAGCCAAATTTCACATAGGTTTAGGCAACACAGGCAACCATTGAATGGGTGCTGCAAAATTTAACGGAAAGCATTATTGCATAAATATTTTATCAGTGCTGCATGCTATATATGTGCTTGCAGATGGAAAAGCAAAATGTCATTGACGCATGTGGGTATCCATACACCGGGGGAATCTGGGCAGCACCATTCTTACATGAGCCGCTGCGAGTAATCTATTACACTGCTGCTTGTAGCATCATTGCATCACCACTATACCCAGGCAGATTACAGCACAGCCTTCAACTCACCCCAGGCAGGCTCATCGGGCGTTAAGACATGTGACAGGCGCATGGCGATGCCCCTGCAGCCGCGGGGGCAGGCCACCCCATGCGCGTGGCCCACCCGCAGGGTGAACTCACAGAACACCGCTGCCACCTCTGGCCTGCGCAGCCTGGTGTCCTGGCTCTCAAGGTACAGGGAGATGTGGTTGGGGCTGAGGTCAAAGGGGAACCAGGTCAGGCGCCTGCACACACAGCGGGTAGAAGATGGGATGTGAAAGGAAAAACATTTCGTGGACATTGTGTTGCATCCAGTAAACGGTGTTGCGCCTTCTGGAAGATTAGCAGGAGTAATAAACAGCATATCTGGAAAACAACATTGAGTATATTTTACCATGACTGTGTGATGGGCCTTTGGTTGTCTGCAAGCTGCTGCTGGGACACAAACTCCTGGGAAACCAGGCGAGGGAAGTCGTTGTGCACATCTTCTGGAACCGCGCACTGGGTGGCCATGCCAGCGCTGCCTGGGCCTGCCATCCCTTGGAAAGCATTCAGATCCACTGTCCATGCTACCTTCAGCCCTGCATGATAGGGCCGTGGCATTTGTCAGTCTTGGCATTTCATTTCCTGGGGGAATTGTTATATTGTGATAAACTTTTGCACGCATTTTGAAATGCAAGTGGGCAGTGCATACCTGGTGTGTACATGGCTTCATCGGATTCTGTTCCCAACGGCCTGCCATTGACTTCACCCACATTGACCAGTGCTACACCAGCACGCTTCCGCTTTCTTGAACCATCAGCTGCACACCGTGTGACAAAAGGACAATGTCATGTGCATGTGTTGTTTGTTTGCGTGGCAGGGCGTCTGTATTGAAATTCTGCAACCCATCCAATCAGGTTGAGCTTTTCAAATGAGGATGATGGTACCAAATAACGCCATACAATATTATTAACCGGTGAACGTTTTGTTTACCATTGGAAACAATCAGCAGCTGATTCCCACTGCGGTGCACATCCATTCATGCGTGGCAGGCATGGTCATTGGCACTGGCAGGCATGGGAATGATTGCTCACCCTGTAGCGGGGGAGGGCCTGCGCGCCGCCATTCAGGTCCAAGCGCCTTAGCACCTTCCTGGAGCAAGGCCCTCTCATGCATATCCTGTGCATCAGCAGAGTCAAATGACGCACAGTCAGGAATCGCGTCATGGTCACCAGGGATAGTGTAGCTTCTCAGTGACTTGCTGCAAGCTGAACCCATTTTTCTGGAGAAGAGCCTCTTTGCCACCAGTTGCACAGGCACTGCGCGGTGCAGCAGAATGAGGTGCTGCAGCTACTGTCAGTTACAGTGGCCAGGCTGGCCAAGTTGGATGTCTTGACAGTCCCAGTGAGCCGAAACCCTTCCTGGTATATGCAGACCAATGAGAAAGGCTTTGATCCCACTCAGTCTGAGAGGTTGCAAATGGTAGCATCAGCTGAATAGTGCCAATCTTCTTGAAAGTCTACTCTCAGAAGGCTGTAGGAGTTGCAGAAACTTCTACGAGCTCTTGGCGCAGGCTGCTGAGCAACTTCTACAATGTGGCTCCCCAACCTTGTTAGGACCGGTTATTTGCACTGAACCGGTGCAGGTAATCAGCTTGCAATAGAAACGGTAGTCCTCGTGGCCATAGGGCTGAGGACGCAAGCAATCGGCCTTCAAACGTTACGAAACGTTGCAAGTCACACGGTGTCCAAGAGCGTACTAACAGGAGCAGACGTTCATAAGGATTCGCCAGTGCTACCCACTTGGTCACATCTCCTGTTGCAGGCAAGCCTTGCAAGTAGATTGGACAGGGATATGAAGTATGCAACTGGGCACTTGCAATGGGCCCTTGCAATGGGTCCTTGAAGTGTTACAACAGCAATTTCCATGTGTTGTGTCTTTTGGGGCAGTCTCAAACTTTCAAGGGGTAAAAGGGACATCAGGAAGATTGGGTGTTCAACTGGGCAACTTGCCCTGTGGGCGGCACCATCATGGTGATGTTTGTTTTAAACGCATTGGCCGGCCCAACACCATGCCACAACCACTGTGACAACCAGTGCTCCACCTGCTTGTTGCTAGAGCGCGACATTATCGGTACATTGTTGGCAATCGACTGCATACCGGTGCGTGGCAACGTGTTTGCACATGTTGACCATGTTGCTGCCAGGTTGAATTCATGTTGGCTGTGCCAGAGAACAGAACCTGATCATCAGTGCAGTGCATCATCCTGTACAGGTTGATTGGACCGCCCTAGTGTCACAGTGCTCATGTCAGCGTACCCTGGCGCACTCTCATGGCGCTCCGTGGATGTCCCTCAATCCCTCCAACTCTTTCCCGGCATACATTGCCCATTGCATGCCAGCCCCTGACTTGAAATCATGTACACTGATGGCGCATGTGCAGCGCGCACTGCGTGAGCCACCCAGCGCAGTCAAAATGAAGCATGGCATGTGGACAAGAGGCGAGCCCAATACGTGACTCCAGATATGTTGAATATAGAGTTTAAAAAGTGGCAGTTCTGCAGCGACCTGGCAATATGTGGCTATCACCTTGTTGCTTACTTGACAAGCATTAAATATCAGGGATTATCTTTAAGCGATTAAACTGCCAATAAACACGCAATGCACATGTGGGTCCATGCCGCCTCCGGGCTGCATGGGATATTGCAGCTCCTAATAGTAGGCCTTCAGCCACCATTGATGCAGAACCCCCCGCGGCTGCCTATGGGTATCCCTGCAGAATGTCACGCCTGCCATTCAAGCAATTTCCTGTGACACATGCACCCTCATCCCTGCTCTGCAACGGGACGCAGTGCACTACTTCGAATGGAGGTTCCCATCATTTATACCACCAAAAAGGTGTGTTTCTTATCCCATTGCAGATCGGCATATGGCGCTGCATACCATCAAGGCCTCTGCTGCCACGGCGTAAGTCCACAGGAGGCCATTTTGGGCTTACAGTTTGGGTTGCACTTGTGGTATGGGTTTGCAATGGCATTTGAAATGCTCACTGCCTTTTCATGCAGAAGATTGCAGTGGAATGGTTAATGCGGCATTTCATGGAGATTAAACAATTTACGCTCCCCCAGCATGCTGACAGTCAACACGCATTCACCAGTTTTACAAAACGCCACCAATTTGAACGCTACAATGGCTTAACCTGTCTATCACGCAGCTAAGCTCAGAATTCCAAGTTGACTGGCCAAATTGCCATGGCAGAGACAAGGGAACCTTTCTGGGGACTTGGGGCATGTTTCTGGGAACTTCCTGGGCAGTCAGCACATCCCAATGCAAAGGTGACCTGGCAGGAGGCAACTCACGTGGACCCCCAGTGGGGCGTCCACATGGCAAGCCAGGAAATGTGGCGGCCAATCAAACGAGGATGACGCAGCAAGTTTCCGAACACCTACAAAGGCGTAGGCTTGGCTTTGCCCAAGCAGAAACGCCTATCAAGGCGAATCACCCTGCACTTACTGTTCTCGAGCTTTACGAGCTTGGTACTGTGTAAGAGTGAACATCCGGTGTGGTTGTCGCGGTGTCGGGGTTGTTTGACAGCTGGACCCTGGTTGGTTTAGGTAAAGGTGCAAGCGCCCCACGGGCTGGTATCGGCGATGGATCCTGTCTGTTACATCAACGGAAAGCGGTATGTGCTGCCGGCTGGGCGCGCCGAGGCAACACTGCTGCAGTTTCTGCGAGGTGGGTCCTTGTTACATCCTCCATGCTGGCCACAAGCACGTGGGTACAAAAGGACACCCAAAACTCGATGGATTACTACGGCTTTGCACAAGCACTGCGTGTTGGTAGCTTCCCAGTTGCCATGCGCTGCTTGATGTGAGCTTGCGGATCAGGTTGTCAACGCCGTGTAAAAACTATTATCGGTTTGCCATGCAGAGAGTGGCCTGACTGGCACGAAGCTGGGGTGCGGTGAGGGCGGGTGTGGCGCGTGCACCGTCATGGTCAGCCACGCTGAGGACGGCCAGCTGGTGCACCGGGCAGTCAACGCGTGCCTGTGCCCCTTGTACGCCGTGGAGAGCTGCCATGTGGTCACTGTCGAAGGTAACACATGCATGCTCAAACCCTAGCCACTGGGCTCTGGGTTTCCTCTGCAAGGCTACACTGGCCTTGGAGACACACAACAGTAGCGAAATTGGGACACTCCTGCATTATGGCGCTGTTGTCCATGCAAGAATCGTGCCTAGGTGGGAAACCCAGGGGTGCTAGGGTTTCTGACCCGCAACCCTGGTGCTGGCGCAGGCATTGGCAACCCCAGGGACGGCCTGCACCCGGTGCAGGAGCGCCTGGCCAAGGCCCACGGCTCCCAGTGCGGCTTCTGCACCCCTGGGTTTGTGATGTCCATGTATGCGCTGCTGCGGGGGCGCACCACCCCGCCCTCGGAGGAGGACATTGAGGACTCGCTGGCGGGCAACCTGTGGTACGTTACTTGAAACCCTAAACCCTAAGTTCTAAACAGCTGGCGGGCGGGCGGGCTACCTATGGTGTGCAGCAGCTTCTGTACCCCTATCACGCTGCACTGCATGGTAAACCTGCCTGGGTCATTGTTGGTGTGGGGCGCCTGTCTACACCCTGCCAAAGGTGCGGGCACTTACCCTCCCACCCGCCCCCATTGATGCCTGCACCGCGCACACCCGCCACTGAACATGCCTGCACCATGCACACCCTCTCCATCAGCGGTCAGTGCATCAGTAATTGCGCCATCACATGGTTAGCAGCGGCCTGACTGCTCCCATGGCGCAGCCGCTGCACGGGGTACCGGCCCATCCTTGACGCCTTCAAGCCCTTCACCAGCGTTGACCCCAAGGTGTACACGGAGGAGGCGATCGCGGCTGGCAAGGCGGCGCCAAAGCAAAAGGCGGCAGACAATGGCAACGTCAAGGTGAGGACCACGCAGCCGCCCACGTGGACCATAGGTAGCTAGGTGTCGTTCCCAATAATGCAGCCAGGTCAGCAGCCAGCCTTGCACATATGGCGCCAATCATCCTGCACGGGCACTATTTATACCATCTGTTTTCGTATCCTACGCCATTTGAGGTTTTACTGGATCAGAATTCCCTGTGCATTACACCATTTGCATCAATTGCACCACGAAGCAGCATGGTCCCAAATCTTCACCACCCACCCCCCGCCCCCCACCCACCCGCAGGTGTGCCCCAGCACCGGCCAGCCCTGCGACTGCAACGGCGACAAGCACGCCACTGACCACGTGAGCAGCACCGATGACAAGGAGAAGGGGTGCGGGTCGGTGGTGCCGCTGGGCTACCGCTCAGAGCCCATCTTCCCGCCAGAGCTCAAGAAGCACACGCCGGGTGCGGGGATCATATGCATGCATGCATGCCACCACATCATCACCACATCATCACTACATGACCGTATTTCATTGGAATCTGTGAATTGCATAAATGTGAGGCGTCGTCAAAATGCGAAGCACCAGCTTACTGCCATCAGCATGTATTTTGGTATAATTATATTTCATCACACCACTCATATGTGCCACCACATGTTCACCATCATCTTATCATCATCACATCACATCTCCCCGTCATCATCCCACCACGTCATTCCACGCTCTTGACCTCTCCTCTATTCACCAGCTGTGTCCATCATTATCTTGCCATGTGATCTTGCCTAGTGATCTTGCCATCATTACTAGGCCATCATCACATTCTCAGCACGAGCTGTATCCACTCATGAGGTCATGAGGTCAAGTCAATTACAAACTGCGCCATGCCATGCCATGCCAACAGCACACACATCCACCTGAACACCTGCCATTTACCCTTGCCCAGGCGAGCTCAGCCTGCCTGGCCCCATCGCCAGCTGGCACCGCCCCGTCACCCTGGCCGCGCTGCTGTCCCTCAAGTCGCAGCACCCCTCTGCCAAGCTGGTGGTTGGCAACACCGAGGTGGGCATCGAGATGAAGTTCAAGGACGCAAAGTACGCGGTGCTGGTGGGGGCGACGCACGTGCCGGAGCTCAACAGGATCGAGGTGCGGGGGGGAGAGGAGTGGGGGATGGTGCTGAGTGGACATCGCATGGAGTCATGACATGCATTTGTACATGGCCATGCGCCTCGCCCAGCATTGGGCCATACCATGCGCCCTACCTGTGCATGTACGTCAATCCTGGATACGTAGCCCAGTCTGGGAGCAGCTGATGTTCGGAATGCCTCTTCAGATGCGCCCCACGGGTGGTGGAGGTTGGTCTCAGTCACCCTCACCCGCCTCACGGACTGGTTACACTTTTTTTTGCAGGCTTAGCTCGCCCTGCACTCACCCTGCATCACACCTTACCTTAACAGAACTGGCACTAGCTCCGCTTGAGGTCAAACCCTGTCCAAGCATGCCCTACCAAACCTTGCAGGTGGTAGATGGCGGCCTTAGCGTGGGCGCCTCAGTCACCCTCACCCGCCTCATGGATGCCCTCAAAGACCTCATCGCCACGCGGCCCCAGCACGAGACCAGCACCTTCAGGGCCGTGGTGGCGCAGCTGCGCTGGTTTGCCGGTGTGCAGATCCGCAACTCGGCGTCTGTGGGCGGCAACATCGTGACTGGCAGCCCCATCTCCGACCTCAACCCGATCTACATGGCTGCGGGGGCAACCTTCACGGTGGCTGGGGAGGGCACGGGGGAGCGCGATGTTGTGGCCGGGGAGTTCTTCCTGGGATACAGGTCAGCAGCACCAATAAGGAATCTATCAAATTAACTGTCGAATTTAATTAAAAGAACTATTGATTTTTTCATCAAATTTAATGTCATTAATATTATCTTGAGAATGATTTATTGTGGCAACAACTGACAGTTTATTCCACTTCAGCGACAATTATCAATTTATTCCTGAATGTATTTTAGTTCGACAAGTTTCATGTGAAAATCTAGAGTATAGTCATGGGTTTGTCCTGTTGGATTTTGCAAATTCTTCAATGCGCAGATGTAGCAGGTGCATACGCCAGGCTCATAGCCCCGCCTGCAGCGCCAAATCGTCCCGAGGGGCAGGTTGTGGTTGCAGCTTCGTGGTATGGAGGCATGCATGGAGAAAATTTAGAGTGCATGAGGGCTCACCTGGTGCTGTGTGGCTGCGCAGGAAGGTTGACCTGGCCCCCCACGAGGTGCTGGTGCGCGTGACCATACCATTCACGCGCCCCCATGAGTACGTGAAGGAGTTCAAGCAGGCGCACAGGCGGGACGACGACATCGCGATCGTCAACGCAGGCATAAGGCTGGCCTTCAGGCCAACCGCTGCGGGTGCGTGACCATACCCCTGCTGCCTCCCTCCCCCTCACCCACACATGTGCACACAGGGGGGTGAAGGCTTCCTTTCAATTACCACTGTCCAGCATGCAGTACCCCTGCGCACGAATTGTGAGGGTACATGAGCTGCATGACGAAGGGCTGCCACCGCCTGATTAAACCTCTTGATAAATACAGATGGGTAAATTGGGGGTTGAAAATCGAAAGAAGAGGGGTTGGAATTGAGCAAAGTTAAGGAGCAGAATTAATGATTCATAGGTCTAATAGAGGCATGCTTTGATTTGCACGATGTGGGCAGCAGCAAGGTTGGCTCAATCTCCCCTCCCCCCATTCCTGTTTGCAGGCGGGTGGGAGATTGAAGACGCCAGCCTGGCATTTGGCGGGGTGGCCCCCAAGACCGTCAGCGCCCCCCGCACCGCCCAGGCGCTGATTGGCAGGGCGCTGGAGCAGGAGGTGCTGCCCCAGGCGCTGGCTGCACTGGCGCAGGATGTGGCCATTGGGGCGGATGCACCAGGTGGGGGGCGGGTGGGGGTGGGGGTGGGGGTGGCGGCGGCGGTGGTGGCGCGTGGCAGGCTTTTTTACGCCAATTGGCAAATGCCGTGATGGGCAAAATGCCTGGTTTTGCTGAACAACCATGGGATAGTAAAAGAGAACAATGTAAATAAAATTAATAACTAAAAGAATAGGTGAGTGTCAGATGTTATGCGGGAGTATTGGTGAAGGGCAGTCAGCCTTCTCGTATACACCATTGAAACATCCGCCGTGCCTGGGGATGGCATTTTCAGCAGTCTAAATTAAAATTTAAGTACTCTCAAAATGTACATTCAATTAAATATTGGCAGAATAATGACCGCGCTGGTGTGGCCTGCAGGTGGCATGGTTGAGTACCGCCAGTCCCTGGCCGCCTCCTTCCTGTTCAAGTGCATGGTGTGGGCGGCGGCACAGCTGGAGGCGGACGCACCCCAGTTCAAGTCGCCATTCCCCGACACCTATCGCAGCGCGGCGGAGGCCTACCACCGCCCCGCCGCAAGAGGCATGCAGTACTTTTCCACCATCCCGGGGCTGGAGGTTGTGGGCAAGCCGCACAGGCACATGGCCGCTGACCTGCAGGTGGGTTGGGGGTTGGGGGTTGGGGGGTGGGGGGCGCGTCATGCCTCCACATCTGGCACCATGAAATTTGATGCAGGGACTGTTTATGTGCATGGGCCAGGCCTTTGTCCTGAAGCGCGAAGGAGGGGCGGGGGTGGATGCGCGCGACGCTGAGTATAGCAATGGCACACAGGGCAGGATAGGGCATGTTGTGGTTGGCCCTTTTTCAGGGTTAGGCGTGGAGCGATTTCCCACACAAAACTGCACTTACCCCACCCGGCACCCGTGCAGGTCACTGGCGAGGCCAAGTACACCGATGACACAGAGTTTGGCCCCTCTGCACTGCACGGGGCTCTGGTCATGAGCACGCGCCCGCATGCGCGCCTGGTGACCATCGATGCATCCCGGGCGCGTGTGGCTGACGGCGTTGCGGGTGTGTTCTTTGCTGCGGATGTGCCGGGGCACAACCACATCGGGCCGGTGGTGCATGACGAGGAGGTGTTTGCGGAGCAGGTATGGCGGGGATAGACCAGTGCATATGGTCATTCTTTATTTACATTGTTGTTGGTAAAAAGGAAAAAATGTGTTGGCTGGCCATGACCAAAAACCATGTCTGCCGAGCAGGCATGGCCGGGACCTATGATTATGGGTCATACATCTTTATATTGAAGTTCATATTTTATTTTTATACTGGTTCATTGTGATGTGAGTTGTTTTGTGTGGCTGGGCAGGTGGTGACATGCGTGGGTCAGCCCATCGGCATCGTGGTTGCATCCACCGAGCAGCAGGCGCGCGCAGCTGCCAAGCTGGTGCAGGTGACATACGAGGACCTGCCAGCTGTCATAAGCATACAGGACGCAATTGCGGCCAAGAGCTTCTATGAGGTAAGGGGGGCTGGGGGCTGGGGCAGGCACAAAAGAGAAAAAAAATATGTAAAGTTTAGGGCTGGGGCGGTAGCGCTGGGGAGGATGGATGGTTTCTGGGGATGTTCATGCAGAAGCTGCTGGTACCTGGCAAAAGAAGGGTGTACATGGGTTGTAATTCAGGGTTACAATTTGGCAGTGGCGCTGCGTGTCATGTATGTGCCACGGGTTGCCGTGTTGCTTGGCGGCGGCGCTGCATGCGGCGCACGGCATGCGGGGAATGCTGCCACCTGGCGCATGCATCCATTTTGGCCTTGGCGCTTTACCTTGGTGCCGGCGCGGCATGTGTGTGTGCGTGTGCTTATCAGCTGACACCTGGCATGCGTGCGCAGGGTGTGGATCACAGTGTGGAGTGCGGGGATGTGGAGGCCGCTTTTGGCGGCAACCAGTGCGAGCATGTGGTTGAGGGGGAGGTGTTCATCGGTGGCCAGGAGCACTTTTACCTTGAGCCCAACTGCTGCGTGGTGGTGCCCGGGGAGGACGGGGAGGTGCACCTCACGGCGTCCACGCAGGTGGGGGGCGTGGGGGATTGGGGTAAAAAATGATTGGGTCTTTATGTAAATTTGTGGTCAGCAGAATGAACCTTGCACACATGATGTCATGTCATGCCATGCCTTGCCATACGCTACAAAACTTGGGTAATCAATGACTACCAAAATTGTACCAATCATGGACGATGACTACTGTACCATTCACTATTATGTTTCATCATTCACCAGTTTACCTAAGTACGTGCACCTGCTCCCTGTCTTGAGAGCTTGACATGGCCAGTTGACATCCCCCTTGCCCCTCCCTCCACCTTGCCAGCTCCCTGTGCTTAACCCCCTGGAGAGCTGTTGAGGCCGATCAACATCTCCCTTTACCCCCCTTCCTCCCCCTGCAGTGCCCCCAGAAGCACCAGAACTGCGTGAGCCAGGTGCTGGGCCTGCCCATGCACAAGGTGGTGTGCCACACAAAGCGCATAGGGGGAGGGTTCGGGGGCAAGGAGACGAGGTCGGTGTGGGTCAACGCATGTGCGGCGGTGCCTGCGCACGCGCTGCGGCGGCCCGTGCGGCTGTGCCTGGATCGGGACGAGGATATGCACACCACGGGCACGCGCCACCCTTTCTACGCGCAGTATAAGGTGGGTTGGATGGGTAGATGTGACTGGTGGGGAGGGGGAGGGGGGCAGGGCGCTGGACTGCTGGGGATTGGTTTTGTGGGCACTGAGAGAATGGGGGTTGTTGGAGTGTTGTTGATGGTGGGGTGTGTGTGAAGGACGGAGTTGCAGGGCATGGCTGCTGGGTGATGATGGCATGGGGTATGCGGTGTAGCGCAGGGACTGCAAGATGGTGGAGGTAGTGATGGTGGGTGGGATGGGGGTATGGTACAGGGCATGGATAGCATGGTACTGGGATCATCATATTACAGCATAGAATCAGCATGACTTGGGTTAGCATGTTTGCATGGCGGCATGTTTGCATGGCTTGATGCATCATGGGAATGATGTCCCTCCCCTGGCATACATGATGTCCCTCCCATGGCGCCTTTGACACCCTGTTGGTATTTTTTACATTCCTGGATTTTTTACATTCCCGATTTTCTATGTGCAGGTTGGCTTCAGCGGCACCGGCAAGCTCCACGCGCTGCAGCTTGAGCTGTTCAGCAACGCCGGCAACTCCCTGGACCTGTCGGTGTCAATCATGGACAGGGCGCTGCTGCACGCGGACTGCTGCTACAGCATACCCCACGTGCGCGTGCACGGCACGGTGTGCAAGACCAACGTGGCGTCAAACACGGCCTTCAGGGGCTTTGGGGGGCCGCAGGTGAGGGGTGGACCCAATATATATGGCACGTGCGTGGGGCTTTGCCATGTGGCAGCGCCTGTCATGACATATGTGTGTTGTCAATGCGGCGGTGTGTGGGGGGGACGGATGGAAGGGTGGTAATTGTGCATGTGGCGAAGGCGAGGCCTGCACTGATGCACTACCAGGATTATGGCTGTGAGCTGATTGCAACCTTCAGGTTAAACCTCGCTTTGCCTTGCTGTGACTGCAATGTTTAGAAATGCTGCTGTGGCTGCGTACAGCAGGGCGCAGTCAGAGTCTCTCTAATGGCTGCAAACAGCTCACAGCCAGACCTGCAGTGCATCAGTGCCGACCCTCGCTGCTGCCACAGTAGGGCATGCCCACAGCAGGGCACACCCAGATTCATCATTATGGGCTGAGCGCTGATTTACTTCCTGGAATAATAACTATTGATTTTATTTATTGTAAATTTTGACATCTGAAGATGATTTTTAGAAGATTTTTGTTGAAAATATACTGCTGTGCGAGTATGTTTCCCTGACGGCTGTCCTGCGTGTGCCTGGGCAGGGCATGCTTGTGGCTGAGATGTGGGTGGAGCGCATAGCGCGCGAGCTGGGCATGACCCCCGAAGCGGTGCGCGAGGCCAACATGTACCACGAGGGGGATGTGACGCCCTTTGGCCAGGTGCTGGATGGCTGCCAGGCCAGGCCGTGCTGGGACGAGGTGAGGTTGCTGGCGGGGTGCCGCTGGTGTTGGTGGTGCTGTAGGGTTTAGGGTGTCGGTGGTGGTTTGGGTTGGGGTAGAGGTTCTTGCTGGGACGATGTGAGGCGTTTAGGCAGTGTGGGGGACGTCATAGGCAGTGTCGGGGTACTTTGATGGCGTGGAAGTGCCATGCCGGATGGTAGGTCTGGAAAGGTTGCTGCTTGAGGCTTGCTGAGGGCACAGCCAGGGTGGGTTCCAATAGGGGTTGCGTGAGAGGGGCTGGGCATGTGAGTAGTTTGTGGCAAGGGGGGTCTCAGCAGGCTGGCTAAGCACGAACCTTTGATGTAGGCGGATGGAGCATTGCTGTAATACTCTTTGTGCTTGACTGCATGGCTCCGTTGTGTGCAGGTGAAGCGCAGCTCCGACTATGACGCGCGTGTGGCTGCGGTGGAGGAGTTCAACAAGGCCAACCGCTGGCGCAAGCGGGGGCTGGCAATCATCCCCACAAAGTTTGGTATCTCGTTCACGACAAAGTTTTTGAACCAGGTGGGGCAAGGCCAAGGGGCCAAGGTGCATGAAGCCTGCAGCTATTCAACGTTATGACAATTTCATAATCAAAATCAGAGCCTTTTGCCCACATGCCGAGAAAAGTAGTTTATTAGGGAACCCGACTCGTGTGTTGTGTATCTGCAAAAATGATGGAACCGCAGCACAGTGAGCTCTGTTCCATCTGTGTTGTGGTCTTGCAGTACGTTGAGTAGTCTGACAGATCGCTGTGATGAGTCGAGGTTCGGATAAACCCTGAACTCTCAACTCGCCAAGGCGCATCTGTCAGACTACTCAACATGCTGCCAGCTCACTACACAGATGGAATAAGCTCACTTTGCTGGGTTTCATCCCTTTTCAGAAAACAACATACAACTTCCTGGAATTCCCGGTTTACATATTAACACCCCTGATGCAGTGCACCCTGTTTATGATCACTCTTCCTGGTATTCCCAGTTTATATCTACACCCCTTAAGGGCTCTGTGTGGGGTTTCAAGGTTGGTGCACACCCCTATCTCCGTTCTCCTTAGCAAGTGTGGGCAACAAAGCATAAGTGACAAACTCAGGGACATTAGGCTAAGCTGGTTGGGACATTTAGGACGTTTATCAGACGATCGGCTTCCTAAATGTATGGTGTTTGGTAGGGTAGAGGGGGCAAAGGGGGTAGGTAAGCCTAGGGCCACGTGGGCTGACCTACTCCAGCAGGACCTCAAGTCGCGTGGGATCAATAGATGGTTCAAACAGTGCCAGGAAAGAGCTGCGTGGCGCCGCATGTGCAAGACTGACTGTTAATCTGGCTATTTTGCTGGAATGCATGTAACTAACTAACTAACTATATCTACACCACTGATATCCCTGGCACCCTGTTTATGATCACCCTGTTTATGATTACCCTGTTCATAATCACCCTTAGGGTCTACATGGTTGCTGCCTCCCTCTACAGTGTGCAGCATACACCAATAAGTTGTGAGTGTTCTACAACCTGTTTAGGGTACTCCCCCCACCTGCAACCCTGGCAAATGAAACCCTAAATCCTACTCTGTAGACTGTGCCCTGGTTCACGCGTACACCGATAGCATTCAACCCTAACCACTAAACCCAAAATTTAATCCCCACTGCAGGCGGGCGCCTTGGTCCACGTGTACACCAACAGCAATTAACCGTAAACCCTTAACCCTAGACCCTAAACCCTACATCCCCTCTGCAGGCGGGCGCCCTGGTCCACGTGTACACCGACGGCACGGTCCTTGTCAGCCACGGGGGCGTGGAGATGGGCCAGGGCCTCAACACCAAGGTGTGCCAGGTGGCGGCGCAATGCCTGGGCATACCTCTGGACAGCGTGTTCATTGCGGAGACAGCAACGGACAAGGTGCCAAATGCGTCGCCCACCGCGGCCTCGGCGTCGTCGGACATGTATGGCGCGGCGGCGTACGACGCGTGCCAGCAGCTCAACAGGCGCCTGCAGCCCTTTAAGGACAAGATGCCGAAGGCGTCCTTCAAGGTGCGTTTTGCAACCCTGAACCTTAGACCCTAAATCCTAAACAGCAGGCGCCTGCAGCCCTTCAAAGACAAGATGCCACAGACGCCTTCAAGGTGCGCCAGAAACCCTAAAACCTGAACCCTGAACCCTAAATTCTCAACAGCAAGCGCCTGCAGCCCTCTCAAGACATGCCACAGTCCTCCTTCAAGGTACACCATGAGCAACCGCAAATTACCCCACTCCCAGCACCATGCGCTACAACCATTAGCACCAACCATTCTTGACACATGGTTGGTGGCAAAGAATTGCCACATATGGGTTTGCTTATGGTGAGTGCATATTGTAACTGGGCTACCTCCCATTAATTCCCCATCTGGTGGTTCATCAATGCAAGAACTTCGTTAAATCTTTGTATCAATTCTTACCCACTACCTTTCTCCCCTCTCGCCTCCCGCAGGAGGTTGTCCTGACCGCCTACCTTGAGCGCGTGGACCTGTGTGCCCACGGCTTCTACGCCACCCCCAACATCACTGGCTTTGGCGGCGACCGGCCCTTCAACTACCTGTGCTACGGGGCGGCTGCAAGCGAGGTGGAGCTGGACACACTCACAGGTGGGGGCTGGCATTTTTTTTTATTTATTTAATGGTAAATGAGAATATTACAGTATATATATATATATTGTTTCAAACTTAGAATGCTAAAGTTATGGGTGTTGGTGTGTGGCGGCTTCATGCAGCGGCCTGCTCCACCAATCGACAACATGTTTACACATGGATGTCAGAACGGGTCCAGCAGGTCAGTATAATTTTTATTTTGATCACATGTGCTGGCCATTACAGCACATGCTCATGCGAGACCAGCACCTGCCTGTCCTCCCACCTTTGCTCACCCCATACCCCATGGCCCTGCCCCCATCACCGCCACCCCCTCCCCCGTGCAGGCGACTTCCAATCCGTGCGCACCGACATCGTCATGGATGTGGGCACCTCGCTCAACCCTGCACTGGACATAGGCCAGGTGGAGGGGGGTTTCATGCAGGGCGTGGGGTGGACATGTCTGGAGGAGCTTGTGTGGGGGGATGCGCAGCACAAGTGGGTGCGGCCCGGCACTCTGCACACGCGCGGGCCGGGGACCTACAAGATCCCCACGGCCAACGACATCCCCGTTGACCTGCGCGTGACGTTGCTCAAGGACGCGCCCAACCAGCGCACGCCAATGGTCTACTCTTCCAAGGTGCGCAATTGCGCTCAAGTATGTGTCTATTTGGGGTTTACTCCTCGTGCATAATTATTTTCTGAGTCTTTTATTGCATTTATTGGTTCTTCGTTGTTTGCATGTTCATCTTTCTGTTGGGCTGTTAATGTTGTAGTTACAAAATTGTGCGCGTCACCTCAATTGAATCAATCTGAGTGTCTGTACTGCCCCATTAAAATCCTCCTGGCAGTACGGAAAGAAAGGGCCACTACAGGAAAATGTGGACTCATTTAACATTTCCCTTGCGCCTCCCAGGCCGTGGGCGAGCCCCCCTTCTTCCTGGGCAGCTCCGTCATGTTTGCGCTCAAGGAGGCGGCATACGCGGCGCGGGCGGATGCGGGCCACCAGGGCTGGTTTGCGCTCGACTCCCCCGCCACGCCTGAGAAGCTGCGCATGGCGTGCGCTGACCACCTGACGCAGCCCTACGCGCAGCACGACCTGCGGCCAAAGATGAGCTGCTGAGGGGCCAGGGGGTGGGAACCCTTAGGGTTTGTGTGCACGGGGGGGGGGGGGGGGGGGTAATGTTCACTGCCCCTGCTGCTGTGGGTGATCGAGTCCCGCTGCCTCTTTACTGTTGTGATGGTGGGGATGCCTGAGGCAGTGCCGTTGCACAGTTGTTTGTTAAAACATTCATAATTGCTCATTGACAATGGGTATCATAGATACCACACGATGTTGTTTTTCTCGTTTCTACTGTGACGGTCCTGTACCAGGTCCTCCTTCATCTGCTTGAGCCCTGAGTTTCCAAGCACAGTATGGCGTAGCCAAGTAGCAAGGATCGGGTTGCAAAACTTTGGGCATCTTAAAGGTTGAATGGGGGGTGGGTGGCTTGGCGGTGTTGTGGTTTTCATTGTTTTGAAAAGTAGTCCATTCACGCAGCTGTTCCTGGCCAGATGTGTTTTTATCCCAGCCAGGGTTGCACCTAGATGTGGCAGCTGCTTTGCCAGTTGTCGTTGTGTGATGCTTGTAGAAAGTCTGCACCGCCATTGACCCCTTAGCTGCCAACCCTGTCACTGACTGGCGGGTCCTCGATAAGGCTTCGCATATCGGGCAATGACAACCTTAGTGTATGGAAGGTACGTCCCATCCAACCTGCAGCAGTGGCACACAACGCTTTAAGCTAAGAAAGCTGTACGTTGCAACGCGGGGTCAAGAATCTCCTATCAAAATTCGTGTGGGTGGGAAGCCTTCGAGTGGGTGTGCAAAAGAATAGGGGGGGTGGGGGTCGGCATGCTCTCTGCTGTAGTGTAGTGTTCAATGTTACTCATAAAACAAAAAATAACAAATAGTAGTGCACACTTTACGGGTTGGCCCTTACGTGTGTGTTGCAAAATTGGGCTCCAGCGTCTTGGTTCTCAGGGCCTGTGGGGTGTCCCTGACAGCCTTGACCACGGCCCCAAGCAGGGCGAGGCCAGCCACCCTCGCAACCTCTGGAGAAGTTATGCACTTCCAGGCCTTGGGCACCGCCTTGCGCACCCACGGGAACCTGCTACCTGCGCAACAGCAGAAGCCTGTTGCAGCCAGTCAGCGAGGGAACAGGAGCAGGCAAGTACACTTTTGGTCGTAAGATGCGATGCATGCATAGGATATAAAAACCGCACACAGCGTCTCAGGATATGAAAACTACACACATGTTCTCAGGTTGAAGAGTCATCCCTCACCGCGAGCAGCGCCACTTGGGTCGTTGTGTTCCATCCTTGTTGACCAGCGCACCGTTGCACCACAGGGTTCTTGTTTAGGCAGCTTGCTTTTGAAGAACAGCTGGTTGCCAGGTGCAAACCGGTGGTAGCAACTGAGCTACTACCTGGATAAGTGACGAGGCCAGCAGGCTACCAAGACTATAAAGGTGCGAGTAAAGGCAACCCTCCGGGACCACCTGGGCACCACTGGGCGACCTACTTTTGGACGCATGCATGCATTCCTTCCTTCGGTCAGGTGCAAGGGAGGTGGTTCCAGAAACAGCACACACTATGCAGAGCATACAAAATGTTTAGCGCGGCAACGATTGTCAGACGGCTTGCTGGCGTTTACAAACGGCCAGGTTCTTGGTTTCAGGGGAAGTATGAATAATGCATGCATGCATGAGTCTGCCTCGATATTTGGGGCATATCCAAGTTGCACACACAGTAGTACAACCGTTGTTTGATGTTGAATCTGTGACTTTTGCGTGGTTGGCGGTGTTAAGCACCCCTGGGGGACTGTGCAAAGGCCCTTTGCCGAAGGTTCGAACGATAATGTGAGTTGAGCTGCTGGGCAATGTGTACATATATGGGGTGGGGTTGGCTTCAATGTCACGGCGGGCCGTCTTAGTTTTTTTCAACTTACATAAAGCAAAATAACAGCTGCTTCTGCGCTGCCGGGGGTTCGTCAACTCCCTTACCTGAAAGTACACATAGAAGGTGGGAACGGTCACAGAGTGCATACTTAGTGGCAGGAAGAAGACACTTTCAAGCTGTTCCGCAGTCCAGTCTGGACGTGTTCTAGAACGACGGTCCTAGCACCACCATCCTATTGCAGTCCTTTGCTGTGGCAAAGCCGACACCTACCCTGGCGAGTAGCATTCTCAGGAGTTGCTGAACAGTGTCGGACCAGGTCTCGGACAGGTCCAGGACACAATGACTGTCGTCAACTTGAAGGCGCCTGCTTTGAACACGAGCACAAGGTGACCTCACCATAATGTTATTACTGCTGATCTGGGTGCAGTTCCACCACGAATAAATACCACGGTTGAATACCCACCAGTCCACGCAGAATGGGTTTTGAGCCCTGCAGTGCATCCAGAACCACTGCCTTTGGAGGGTGCAAAACTATATCGCCTTGTAACCCGGTTGTGTGATTGGCGAACTGATGTACACCCTTTGTTGTGTTGAAACATATGTGCATCACGGTGGCTTGCACTAACTCCAGCTAGGAGTTCATGCTGCAACCTAGGTTCCAATCTGCCCGTTGTCAAGCTCGATGTCTCTTAGAGGTGTATCTTGCCGACTGTTGTAACAGTAACACCTGTGGCTCAGCCCATGTTGCCCAGGCTCAGGCTCAAATTAACAGTAACAGCTGTGTCTTGACATGAAACTGATTGCATTGCTGACGGTCTGCAGTTGCCTGCAACCCTGACAGCATGGAGAGCAGCACATCATTGCAATGCTGTTACTCCTAGTCGCTACTGGGCTGCATGCTGCCGGGCTGACTGGATATCTTCCCCATGCTGCGTGTCCACTGGCAAACCCCTAAGCAATAAACCCTAAAGTGTGCAAACACCCATCTCAGTTGCAGGTGCACCTCCCCGCCTGAAGTCACCATCAGTAACTCAAGGTTCAAAACCCATGTTCATCTGTTGAACAGCTCAGGGAAACTTCACTAATGAACACTGTTCGTGACGAGACCCACTCAATCCCTACCGTATGTTTTGCAGGGCCGCAAGGCAGTGCGAGGTGCGCCCCATGACCAAAACCAGTTTGGGGGCCTTCGCATCCCCCAAGCTAAGAAGCAACAAAGGCAAGGCCCAGCCGCTGTGCAGGGCACATGGCGGAAAGCATCCATCTGGGGATCCCACCAAGTGGGCGCCCTCAAAACCTCCCCTGGCACAGCACTCTGCACCCCATCCAGAAACAGTTCAGGATGTTGCCAAGAAGGTATGCTTCGGGGACAATAAGCCCCATTCTATGTGCTGTTAAGCCAACTGGGCTGATGACGTTGCCTTACCATCTGTCCTAAATTCTCATGACAATGCCATTAAATGTTGCCTTTCCATCTGTCCTGACTGTTGGACATTTCTGCGCAGGATGTGGCAATTATGGGCCGGGACGTCCATGGGGTGGTTCTCATACTTGCACTACTTCTGGTGTTCACACGCTCATTTTCTGGGGTTTACGTCCCTCTCCTTGGTGAGTTTAGAGCAGTATTTTCTGAGTCACCAGTACCCTACTCGCTTTGCTACATCAGGTTGCTCCTCTAGACATGCCAGCATTGCTTACCCACAAATTGGCAACTATTCTTGTTCAACCCTTGTCCTCACAAATTCTCGCAATACAACTGCAGCTGCCGTCGGTCTGGGAGGGGCCTTCAGAGGCATGGTTGGAATCGGGTATGGTGGACCGGGCGCAGTGGCAGATGCCAGGCTCATGCTTACTTGGATCGGGATCCTGGCCCTGTCCGGCATCATGGTGTTTGTTGGATCACTGGCACACCCCCCGGTGGCAGCAGCGCATCCACCTTTGAGCTTCAGCTGATCAATGCGCCACTGATGATTCAGGCAGCTGCGGCCGTTTTGATGGTAGCGGTATTCCACATACTCGGTGCCATCCTGTGGAAGTTCCTGAAGTTCCCCATGCAAGGCGCATACAGCTGGGCCAATGAGCTGAGCACCCGGGCGGGACAGAATGATGATTCCAACCGATCCAGAGGTGACAGTGCAGCAGTTGCACGTGGTGGTCCATGGTTCAGGCGGTGGTCCATGTGGAGGTTGCATGAGGCGCACCCTCATTGCAAGTGGGCAAGGCAGTGTACTCTAGGCAAGATGCAGCTGGCCCAGTAGACTGTACCCTATCTGTGTGCACTGCTACCTAGACATTGGCATCATGCACCATGCACCAGTGGTCATCAAGGGTGCATCACCGTACACCCCAAGCCAACCCTACTCTCACCCCTGCCCAGTAAAAATAATGCTGTACAGTAACCCTCCTATGCAGGTTGAGCTGCGCCGCGCGCTGTGCCCCCTTTGTGTGCACTGCTACCTTGGCATGGTGAGCAAAGGGGGCTACAGCGACGGTGTTCAAGCAAGAGTAGGTGGGTGGGCAGGGGGTGGGTGGGGCTCGTCCCAAAGCGCACGTTCATATACACAGGGTTCTGTAATGACCCAAGGTTAGGGTTTTGGCCGTAGACCAGAGTTGGCCAGCATGCCTGTTCGACAGGCAGTGCAATCTCCTGCATGCGCACGTTCAAGCCCCTACCATCAAATCCCAGCTCTATCGCTCCCTAACTTTGCCATGTTTAAAGCTACTTCACCGCACCCAACAACCCTTATCTGCGCAACCCTAACCTTGACCCCTCCCGCAGTCTGAGAAGCTGCAGGACCTTGCCGGTGTGGCAGCGCCCCAGCACCTGACCACCATCCGCACCGCCCCTGCCGCACGCGCTGTGCGCACCCCCTGCGCCTGATCGCTGTTGCCGAGGAGCAGGTGATGCATTACCTGCTGGGGGGGCGGCTGCGTCTGGTGCTGGCGGGGGTCAACTAGTGGCTGGATGTGCAATTGGGGTGCGGGGTGTGGGGTGTGGGGTGAGGGGTGATAGGGGTGTGCGGGTTGTGGTGCGGTCAACCAGTGGCTGGATATTGATGTGGGTGTGTGATGGCGCTGAGTAATCGTGTGGGCTTAGGGTGCACGGTTACTTTCATGTCATGTCACAAGTTGTTGTACTACACGGTGCAGCTGTGGGGTGTGGGATTTGTGATTTAAAATCACAAAATTTGTTAGCTCCATGTACCTGAACCCCTTGCTTTCTTTCAGAATCTGCAATACTTGGCCTGCGCAAGGGCCTGTATGTACCGATGCCATCTTAGTAAGGTGGCCCACAGACAGGAGTCTCTATAGAGTGGTTATAGCCAGAGTCTGACCTGTCAGTGATGCATATGTTGCACACTCATCACTGCTGAATAGGCATACACGTACGATCATCGATGATGATAACAGAGACTTCGTAATAATCTGACTTTACAGTAGTATTTGCAGCGCTGCGCAAAATGACGCGCTAGCCCTGGGACGTCATGCCAGGCTAAAAGTTTCTTGCAAGGCTAACAGTTACTTGCCAGGCTAACAGTTACGTGCAAAACATGAAATTGTTGTTTGGTACTGCGAGGGATGTAAGTAAGTAAGTAAGTATTTGCTTTCCAGCTTCGAAGCCAGGTTAGCATGTCTGGGTATGCCTCACCCCAGTCCTAGAGCCAAGGCTTAACTGACACTCTTTCAAGTGTGGCAGATGGTGGCCAACCAGTCGTGCCGCTTACCGCACTTTCGTGCTCCCCATTTTATCCCGTCGCAAAGTTCAGGGAAATTCGCGAGGGATGTATATCGTACCAAACCAAAGTCAGCAGTTTTGCAGATGTTTGCGGCATCAGAACCGAAGCATCCTGGGGCAGCGTGACTTGCCACCCTGACTGAGGGCTAGCGCCTGTTTGGAAATATTATGCTGTGCCGCATGCCTGATAATTCATGGCCGCCAATGATTGCATATTGCCACAGACTGATCAGTCTGTCCACGACTGCGTGGTGCCGCCAAATGTCAACAATTTGAAATCCAGAAACTTCAGTTAGCAACCAATACGTGCGGGATGATCACTGTCACAGCACATTCAAGGTGCGGTTGATTTCAGTCCAACCAATCTGTGCGTCTAGTCAGAGATTTTTTGATAAACAGGCCTTGCCTGTGCCTGCTTGCAACCCGCCGCTGCTGCTGCTCAAACCCTGGTCATCGCAGCCCCTCCCACAGTGCACTGCATGACCATTTGTCCAGCATAATTTGCCCATGATGCCCTGGTCGCCGCCTCCCACCAGGAATCAATCCATCTAGCCATGATCATCGCAGCTCGTCCCGCATGCTCTGCAGCTCCAACAGCATAGATGGCGTGCCCTGGTCAAGGCTCATCCCGCCTGGAATTGTCATATCTAGCCATGTCACCGCAGCTCGTCCCGCATGGACTGCAGCTCAGCCAGCGCGTCCTGGTACTGGCTGGCCGCCTCCTCCGCAACCTCCGGCGTGCAGTGCGCGGGCGTGGTGAACACGGCAGAGTACTCGCAGCGGCTGGGCTCCTCCACGCGCGCTAGCCGCTCCTCGGCGCCGCACTCCAGGTGGACCTGCGCACACCGGGGTGGGGTGGGGTTCAGGGACGCTGCAACAGCAAGGGGGTAGGGTTTGCACCTCGGCGCCACACTCCAGGTGGACATGCGCACACCAAGGGAGGTGTGTGTGTGGGGATGAGACACATTGCAACAGCATCTTAGGGTTTAGGGTTTGCTCCTCGGCGCCGCACTCCAGATGGACCTGCGCACATGGGGGCACGTCACCAGCATGCTGCACGCATGCAGGGCAACGCATGGCATTGGCAGGGATTGGGGATTAATGACCCAAGCTGTGCCAAGCGTGCAAAGAACACCATTCGAGTGCAGCTGTGCAGCTTGGCGCAACTTGCGCCATGATACCCCGATCTCTACCAATGCCCATGCCAACAGTACTGTGCATGTACACTTGCAATTTTCCCAGAAAGACTTCAGTATACCGCATGTCGGGGAGACGCACATATATACACACTGGTGAAAGGCATACAAGAAATCATTTTCAGTGCACCTTTCGATGTATTCATGTTCTCCAGCTGACCACACATGTACCCCATTGTTTTGGCGCAACCATGCTCATGATTTAATGGTCTCACATACACCAGCTACCCCATGCATGCACACCATAGTCAACCATGATACAGTGCACTCAGCGCAACCCCCACCTCCCCCACACACCATGCCCCCTTTCTCCCCCGCACCACCCACCGTGATGCTGCATGTAGGGTTGAGGGTTTAGGGTTTATAACCCACCGTGAGGCTGCGCGCGGGCCCGTTCCAGCAGGTCTGTCCATTGAGGAACGCCATCTTATCGTAGTCCCCCTGGAACCCCTTCCAGCTGCCCAGGCGAGTGCTTGCGTGCCCCTCCTTCTGCTGCGCCTCCTTAAATGGGCACATCTCGTAGGTGTACTTGTCAACCTGGGCGCTGAAGCACTTGCCCTGCACCGGGAATAAATATCATATCAAACACCAATGTTTGGACGGTGCTACTATTAAAAATTTCCCATCATTCTGATGGATAGCTTTCATTAATTTTTTCTGCCGACATTTGCATGGATAGATTTCACACTGCAAACCAAACCAAATGGTATTCCATGCACACCAGATACAAAACTGGAAATGCTTATTCAAGGCGAGGTAAGAGTAGCAGCATGGTCCTTGTGCAGGCGCATCCAATCATAGCAGCGAAGCCATGTGAAGGACGACCACATCTCTGCCCCCCACCCACCCCTGCCCCCTACCTGCAGTGCCAGGAACGCCTTGCCCGGCCCGTAGTCTGTGCGCAGCCTCTCCTCCAGCTCAGTCTCCTCCTTGCGCAGGGCGGACAGCTCGTTGTTGCGGCGCTCGTACTCGTCCTTCACACCCTGGTCGCCGGGGGGGGCGGAGGCTGCGGCCAGCCGTGGTGCTGTTAGCATCTTCAGCAAACAGGGTTTTCTGGAAATGTTTTGACTTAATGATTCAACCAAGATGGCTTTTCATACCTACCACAAGATGCTAGGTTGTACACAGTTTCAGATGAGCATTTGTGGCAGAAAACCAGCCAGAGTACGTTTGCTTTAAAGCACGCTGAACAGGCAACTCATTGTGCCACAATACACTCCCTCAGGAGCGAGTTTTACATGCCATACATATACATGGTATGAGGTGAAACCCCTATGAGGTGCCGGCATGTGATCACTTGCACTGCCCCACATGGCACCCCTGGCATCATAATGATCCAGCTGGCTGGCAACCCCCTACGTGACACCACTGTAGCGCACCTGTAGGTTGCGGTGTACCCTTGCCCAGCTTGGCCTTCACCCAGGACACAGCCCTGCCCAGGATGCCTGCGGCACGGGAAGCATCTCAAGGACCCAGCTGTGGGTGCAATTTTGACATGGAAGGGCAGGTGGTGGCGGCACATGGATGCACAGCCCACACAGATAGCTGTTGTTGGCCCCTGTTGCAACTACGTGACTGCGAAACATGTGGACCGCTGCATGCTCCCCCCAGCCTGCGGGCACTGCCAGCTGGCATGCCGTGGATTGGCACACGCAGCGCGCACCTGGGCGGTATACTGCAGTGCCTCCATAGAAATATGGAATTCTTCAGTCAAGCAAACCGGATAGCTGGGGTCATATGGGTCCCCCGTTTGCTGACACATGCCTTTCCAAGACCCTTTTTCAGTGCAGATTTTTACAACCAAGGCGGAATGATGCAAGCACGTTGGCAGTACCTGTGGCCTCTGGGGCCGGTGGGGACTCCACATGGTCCGCTGCGCCCTCCGGTGCCGTCGGCCCATTTTCATCCACATGCACCTCCACAGGCAGGTCATGCTCATCGTGCTCATAGCCAGGCTCATCCCAGTGGTCGTCAAAGCTTGTGTCGTGTCCCCCTTGGTCGTGATCCACCTCATCGTGCGGAGCATCTTGCTCTGGGCCCTGCACACATAGCCATAAGGTGCCAGGGGTGAGGCGACACAGCCATGCTGGTCGCGACCATACTCCCGCCCGCCGCCTGTGGGAGCTACGATCCATGCCTTGCATTGTGTTGTATTGTGTTGCGTGCATCTCCACCCCATACCGGTACATGCCGTGTAGAGCATATTCCCCACTGCAAGTGTGCCATCAGATGGAATGTGCAACCCTCTACATGCCCAGCCACTACGTGTGCGTGTGAGTTTAACTGTGTCACAGTGGCGGGGGGATGCTTAGGGTTTAACGTTCAGGGTTTTGGGTTTAGGGTCTGGTTACAGCATCACGCAGCCCACCTTGTCATCGCTCTTCACCCACTGCGCCAGCCGCTCCTTGGCCAGCTCATCTGCACTCAGCTCAGGCGCATCCACCGCCTCACCCCCACCATCACCCCCCTCCGCCTCATCAAGCACCGCGTTGTCATGCACAGAGGCATCCTCCTCCTCAGCAGCATCAGCCTCAGGATGCACCTCCTCTGGGTGGGGCTCCTCGGGTTGCGCATCAGGCTGTGGCACCGGCCCCGCAGCCTGCGCCAGGCGGTCCGCCTCCTCCTGGCGCACCTTCTCAGCCGCCTCGATTGCCTCCTTCTGGACTGCATGCGTGCACACAAGTACCAGGCGTCAGCCCCCTGGCGCATGCGGATCCCACGGCGGGGAAGGTGTGGTCCTTTGCCTCAAACCCTGTATGTTCTCGATCAAGTTTGTGCGGTTGGGGCTCGTTGCGCTGCTGGCACCTGACCAGCTACATGACATGGGTAGTGCTCAGCTGTGTCCTGACAGGTGGTCGTCCCTGACCCTAATACCTAAACCCTACCCCTCAGCTTCTCCACCACAGGCTCCAGGCTGGTCGCCTGCGCCCGCACAGTCTTGAGCCGCTTCTCCCACCCGGCCACCCGCTGCAGGGCATCCGCCGCATACTTGGCCCTCTTCTTCAACCCAGAGGCGTACAGGTCAGCTTGTTCCTTGAGGGCAGTGCGCGCAGCCCCGCCCTCGGCCACGCAGCTGTTGGCGCACCCCGAGAGTTCATCGCTGCCATCGCAGCAGTCTGCAGGCCACTGGCACAGATCAAGGCGCATGGCTAGAGACAGTGGCATTCAGGAGTGGGGGCAGAGCTCGTTCGCAGGCTGTGCACAGCAGGGGAGCAGCGGGCGCTAAGAACAAAGTGTTTTGTGGATACACAGTTGTTGGGCGCACCCCGAGATCACAGCAGGCTACATGGCAAATGCGCGCAAGGGCGTTGGATGTGACAATCACACTCAGACACGCCGATGGCGCCTAAGAAAGGAGGAGTTAAGAGATCTAGAAACGATGGTGCAACTCACCGCAGATGTGGTCATCGACGAAACTGGACCCCAACTGCTTTGGGGAGTGGCCTCTGTTTCTGCAGTAGAACTTGCCGTTGGGGCAAGCAGAGGTCCCTGCCAGGCAACAGCACAGAGTGAGTGCTAGGTAATTCATTGAGGAAGAGCAACTGTATTGTGAATCGCTGGTGATCAGAGCTGGCATCCACTTGCCTGGCTCATCGCTTCCATCAAAGCAGTCACAAAAGTCATCGTTCACTTGGGCGAAGGGGATGGTCTTGGCACCGTCCAAGCACTGGAACCCCCCTTTTTGCTGCGCCTGCTCGTAGTACGACACGAGGTCGGGGTGCACGCCCTTGAGGGGCGCCACTGCAACACCCCCCAGCACCAGATGCACCCCCACAGCAAACGACAGCAGATGCACGAGCGTCATCGCAGGTGGCTGCGCGGCAAAGTCAACAGGAAACCGTTTGATGCGTTACATTCCAGTGCGGTGCCTTGAACTCAGGCCGAGAACTGGGTGCAATACAGCCAAGCACCTTTCAAGCGGTGTTTGCATGCATATGCAGCCAGGTGGGTATGGGCCACCAGGTGCGTATGGAGTTGCTGCCACAACAAAACAAGGTCCTGGGAACAGGTACACGGGTCTGATCGCCACTGGGTTGTCTGATGTGCGCTGGTATTGTATGCTCCTTGTGAACCTTTATGCATGCACCATCCCCGCTTGCGGACTTTTTCTTCCCCGCAGGTTTTGGGCATGCATGCATATGCTCAAGAAAGGCTTGACGAGTGTCAAAACTAAGTACCCGGTTGAGCAATGTGACTGTTCAAAGCCGCTGCCTACCCAGTGCGCGACCTGTTCGGAGTTCCAGCGTCCTGCTTCGACAGCAAGTACTTCTCACCGAGTCTGGGGAAAAGTCGTGCATGCAACTTTTGCATGCTTTTTCCTGACTAGCCACGGCGATGGCCAGCGTTATCGACTACTCCAGGTTCGACCACATCGGCAGCTCAGACTCAGACGAGGAGTATGTCGAGGAGGAGTATGACGATGACGAGCCACCACCCCGCCAGGAGCAGCGCTTTACCCCTCTTTGTCCCGTGAGCCAGCCTGCACCCAGCACCACCGAGGGTGTGAGCTACCACGGGATCGTAGTGCACCCCTCCGACGACCTCAACCTTATCCCCCCCATGGTGTTCGAGGACCCCGAGACCTATGTCGCCAGGCCGTGCCCAGGTACGGTGCCGTGTGCATGCGTGTGGGGTGTGTGCACCCATCTTGCCCCATATCTGATATGACATCAGGGCTGTAGTAAGGGGTTCCCGAACCAGTGTATTCTAAGCTCTGGAGAGTTTTGCACCTTTGCCCTTATATGGGTTGTCGCCAGTGGGCCGCATTACTGACTGCTGAAGGGATGTACAACCCTGATATGGCTTGTGGCTAGTGGCCTCGCATTCCACTGCCCCTATATGGTTTGTCGCCAGTGGGTCCATTACTGAGTGCTATCTGCTCCCTAATGGGAATGTGAAACCCTGCCGTAGTATAGCTTGCCGCTAGTGGGCCTCAGTGTCAACTGCTCTGTCGATCCGCAGACACGGAGGTGATCGAGGCGTGGGGCACCACCTACGACGACGACTGGTACGAGGCCCGGCAGCAGGACCTGATGCTCCGCACCATGAGATGCCAGGTGGGTGGGGGTGGGTGGGGTGTGCAGGGAGCAAGGGGACTCCTGCCGTGAACACCTGGCAAGAGCCTGGCCTTAGTGGCCCCAGAGGGTGGGGTGAAGTATCCAACTGGTCAACCTATCTTGCACTTGTGACTATGCAACAGTGGTCTAGCCATTGAGCACCGAAAGTGTGTGCTGGGGCGTTATGCTGCCACTCGCGTCGAGCTTGCCTCTAAATGTTTTGCTTGTGTGGCACGTCGCGAGGTACCCAGTCTAAAGAATAGGTGGCACACTGCCCAATCGCCTTGCCCGCTGGTTAGGTTTGGTTCATTCTGCGCTTGTCATAGCCTACACCTGATCTGACCTGGCCTGTGCCCCTGTGCAGATGGCATATATGGGCGGCAAGTGGCCAGGTAAGGGACTCTTCACTTGTCACTCCCTGCTTATGTGTCGACCATGGTGTGTCATGCGAATTGCATAGCACCAACATTGCCCCAGGCTTAAATGTGGTGGTCATTGTCGCACACTCTTTACCTGCAGGTGCACCTGTGGTGGGCCCCCGGTGCTGTCCACACCAGCACATGTCATATTTGCCACACCACACCACGTTGGCCTGCCACTGCACCTGCAGTTGGGAGGCATGGTAGTGCGCATACCCAGCTTCACTGTCTCCCAACTGCTGCTCACGCTGCACATGCACCTGCACATGCTCCTGCACTAGTAGCCTCACACCCAGACGCACCCCTCCAGAACATCAGTTTTCCGACACCCTAAACCCTCCACACTAATTTCACCCTCCGGAGCCCCAGTTTGTAAACTCCTTAAACCCCAACCCCTGCCCTCCAGAGGAGCAGTTTGTGGCCAAGCTGATGGCGCGCAAGGAGCGCCAGCTGGCCGCCGCGCTGCCCGCCGCCCGCCCCCTGCTCACCCTAGACTACGTGCTTGACATCGACCTGTGGGGCCAGGACAGCAGTGCCCGCATGGAGCCGCGCGTGTGGCGCAGGTTCAGGGTGGGCGGGGGCATTTCACTCAACACGCTGCAGGACAAGGTGGGGCTGGGGATGGGCTGGGCTGGGGGTTGAGCGGCAGGCCCTGGCTGGTACGGTACTAATTAATTGCTTCATTTTCCTTTGAAACCCTGCTGCACTGCCCAGATCATCAAGCGGCTGGTGGGGTGGATCCGCAACAACCCTAATGTTGAATCTTAAACCCTATATCCTCAACTTCATCCCTTGCCTGACATGTCTCCCTGCGGGTTGCGCAGGTCATCCAGCCGCTGATGGGCTGGGTGCGCAACTACCACGCATATGTGTTCACGGACCGCAAGGACGGGGCGCTGTTTGGCCCCGCAGACAGCCACGCCATAGACACCATGCACCTCAAGTACAGGGGGCACGCATACATAGACGACACAACTGTGCGCCTGGGCCAGGTGGTGCAGGTAGGGCTCTGCTTTGACCTTGCCAGGTCAAAGCACGTGTGGCCTTGCCCCTTGCCAGATGGTGCCGCATGGCGAATTACAACAATCGAGCCACACGGGTTCCGTGCTGCATACTGCAGAATTGAAGAAATGCTCATCTCCCTTTGATTAAGGAAGTTTAGGGAACAGAGGTTGCCTAGCATGCATGGGTGAGCGGGCGTCCATTTACTCTGTTGCTGCGTGGAAAATCCTGGCATGGCTTTATCAGGAGGCCAATCCAGGTGCATTTGACTGTTGCAGGCGGTGTTGCAATGGTTCTCCTCGCCTTTGTCAACAGTGAAGTGCAATGAAAATCCCCTGCGGGTGGTGTGCAGGCGGTGGGCGACCGCATGGGCTACCTGTATGACTTTGGCGACTGCTGGCGGCACGAGATCCGCGTGATCGACATCCTTGCGCCCGAGGACAGCAAGGGGGCGGTGGAGGTGCTGGACGGGGGGTACGCATGCCCTCCTGAGGACAGCGCGGGCTTGAAGGGCATGGGCAACAAGCCATTCCAGGTGAGCCTGCCTCGCAGGTCAACCTTGCTGGATGCATGTGCATCAATTTGGCAGCATCTTGTGGCCGTCTGTGGGTCCCTTGGCCTCCTCTTGGGTCACCTAACAGGGATGGGCCTGAGCCGTGTTGCTGAGCATGATGCCGCCATCATGCTGCAGCAGTGAACGGATGTTGTTGAGCGGTGATAATGCGACATTCGCTCACCTCGCAACGATTTACACACATGAATAATGTCATTTACCTCTGTCTGCCCTACTGTACTCCCCACACATGTCCCCACCGCCTGCAGGAGTTCCTGAACAAGGTGATGGACCTGAAGGAGGCTGGCGAGGGGCGCGAGTACCGCTCAATGCTGGCCGAGGCATCCAACAGCATGAACTACATGCCCAGCTTCCCCACAGGCTCGGGCACCGCCCCCAAGCCTTACGTGCCGGACCACTTCAGTGTGAAGGAGGCGCAGCATGCGCTGGCAGCGGCATTCAAGACACGCGGCAGCGTCCCATCTGGGGCGAAGCAGAACATCATCCCTATGAACGCACTTTTTGGGGGCGCGGGCGGGGGCGGGGCGGAGGCCTCTGGGCTGGAAAATCTGTTTGGCGCGGGGGGCAGGGGGACGCGGGAGGTGCTGAGCACCGGAGGTGCGTGCAGGGGTGGTGAGAGTTGGGTTGGGAACGCCGCGTGGGACTTGTGGAACGTGGGTATGGGTGGGCGTGGTGGGTGTACACCTCCTTGGGAGGGGGTTGGCGTGGGGGGTGTTGCAAACGGCCTCAGCGATGGGGAGCAGCATCACCTTGTGTATATCAGGCATGGGATGGTGCAGTTGCCTGATTGGAGGGTGTCACCTCCTATCCCTTCAAAGTACCACCTCGGTTCCCCTCAATCCCTTCATTATGTATGCACTTCGCCTATCTGCCCCTCAAACCCCTCTCCACACCGCTTTGCAGGACCGGGTGAGTCATTCATGCGCGAGACGGTGAGCACGCGCCGCGACCGCCGCAGCAACGCCACCTGCGCCACCTGCGGCAGCGCAAACCACCTCAAGCTGTGCAGCGGCTGCCGCAAGGTGAGGTTCTGCGGGGCGGACTGCGCGCGCAAGGCCTGGGGGGAGTGGCACAAGGCGGAGTGCAAGGCAAGCAGTGCCAAGAAAGGCAAGCGCCGCAGCTGAGGAACCCTAGGGACTGGTTCAGGGGATTCCATGGCTACCAGTCGATACCCTGGGGGGGTTTCAAGGGGGGTGGCCACCAGCCAGTACCCTTGGCGAGGGTTGTACTATACAGAGGGTGTGCAGTGCCCTGGGCCGCGTGGGTGGATGGAAGCCGCCAGGTGGCTGCTTCTTCCACCATGTGCAATTTTAGAGGTCCTAGCAGCAGGTGGGCGGTTCACCATACAAATTCAACGGGTGGGATTGCATGGGTATGTTTCCATAGGCGTGTGGTGGTGCTGCTGGATGAGCGGGTGCACTTTCGTGTGCGTGAGTGAGAGCTTTTGCAGGTGGTTACATCCTTCTGTAGGACTTGTCATGTCTTCAACCAGCAAGGCCAGGGCTGCAGCTGGGGCGTATTGGGGACAAGGGAATTGCAGTGTCCCTGAATGCATGCCACGTGTACATATGAGTATGAACACGTGAGTCCACATGGCGTTCAGGCGTTGGATCGATCTGACCAGGATATTCGGCAAGACAAACCTAGGCACAAACGTTTTGCGCCAAAGCTGGTCGGGAACAGGCGAAAAGGTTGCCACCAACTATCACCGCCTATTCCTTGCTTCTTTTTGAGAGTGTGAGGACACCCCTCTCGCTTGCATCGTCGCCCGGTGTGGAAACCGCTGAGCAGGGTTACAGGTCAGATTGGTTTTTGATTGCCGTCCGAAATACTTTCGGATCACAGGACCAAGGTTTTCCGCTGCTGTGCAAGCCTCCAAACACGCCACGATGCAGCTCTCTTTGCAAACTAGCGCCAAGATGCAGGCTGCCCGGCCGGCCAGCCCCGCGCTGATCAGCCGCGCTCACATGCCTCGCTCAACGAACCTGTTGAGAACCTCCCTGCCGGTGAGACTCATCAGGGCTACCTCCTTGCTCCTTGCTCAACGCCCAGAAAAACCCACGGACTGTTGCTTGTCGCTGCAGGGCCAGGTGGCAGGTGGCCTGCTGTTGAGCAAGCCCAGCCTGCGGGTACAACGCATGCACGCGGGCAGGCCAGTGCGTGTGTCTGCCTCTGCTGACGAAGCAACTGTTGACCCACTCGAGAAGTACGTGCTTACACCTGTCCCCTAGCCTCTGACGCAGCACAACCCGCATCGCCCCCTTTCATCACTGCAACAGGATTCTGATGCGTGTGTGTGTCCTTGTTTTAACCTGCAGGACCCTTTCCAAGATCGTGGGGCCAAAGCTTGCCCCGGGTCTCACCACAGGAGGATACATTGCCATGTGGTGAGTTCCGTTGCTTTCAAACTGGCGCACAGGGGTCGGCAATCTTTGGCACTTGTACATCTGCAGACTAGGTGGCCAACTGACCGTTGATGGGGCATGCAGGTACGCCCTGAACGTGGGCTTCAACCTGCAAAACAAGCTCATCTACGGCTTCTTCCCCTACCCCTGGACGGTGTCCTCCATCCACGTCACAGTGGGACTGCTGTACTGCGTGGTGGCATACGCAGTGGGCGCAAAGGGCGCATCCTTTGGCAGGGTAAGGAGGGGGCACCGCCCATGCATCTGGTGCTTCCACCCACAGTGTCCCAGCACCACAGCAGGCTGACCCTCTAAACCCTAAACCCTACAGGCGGTGACCAAGAAGGAGTTTGGAACCATCTTTGGGCCCGCCAGCATGCACGCGCTGGGCCACATCGCCGCCAACATCTCCTTCGCAGCCGTGGCCATCTCCCTGTCCCACACGGTGAAGACCCTTGAGCCGGCCTTCAATGTCATCCTGTCCAAGCTCATCCTGGACCAGCCAACGCCGCTGCCAGTGCTGCTCACGCTGGTGCCCATCATCGTAAGTGGGACACCGCCCTGCAGATTGCACATGCATTATGAGGGTCAGCCAGTGGCTACCTGACACAGCCGCACTCCAGGCATAGCTTGCGCAACCCAGCTCTGTTCTGTCATGTCTTGTACCCTTGCATAGGGCCTGGACCTTGAATGTTTGTAATACGGAGGTCAGTAGTGCCAGGGTTGGTGCTCACCTTGCCCCCACCTGGTTTCAGGTTGGCGTGGGCATGGCCTCCGCCGCTGAGCTGACCTTCAACTGGCTGGGATTCATCTCCGCCATGCTGTCCAACCTCACGTTTGGCTTCCGCGCAGTGTGGTCAAAAAAGTAAGGCCTGCTGCCCTGATGCCTCTCGTCAGCCAGTGCACTGTATGTGTGCGCGCACTTGCTGCGTGGTCCCTATATCCCCTCAAGCAGGGTTTGCTCAATATCCCATTTATCTATGTGTCACTCTGGCCAGAGTACAACCCAACGCAGCACACCTTGTATGCATGAGCACAATGGCGGTTGCCTTTTTTGGTACTGTACACCCCCTGAGACAGGGTTGGGCCCTGGTTCCAAGTGCCCTGTTGCTGGTGCAGGGCCATGGGCTCCATCAAGAACCTTGACAGCACTGCCCTGTACGCGTGGACCACCTTCATCGCGGTGCTCATCTGTGTGCCCCTGGGCCTCATCGTGGAGGGTCCCACGCTCAAGGCGGGGGTGGACGCAGCCATCGCCAAGGTCGGGCTCAAGCACTTCCTGTCCTCGCTGGCCTCGGTGGGGCTGCTCTACCATCTGTACAACCAGGTATGGCCCGCACGGCATGCAGCGGCAGTTACAGTTGCGTCCACTATTTTCGCCGCATGTGCAAGACTGACTCCTAAACTGGCTTTAATGCTGGAATGCATGTGACTAACTGAATAATAAGAGCCACAACTCCGCCCCTGGAGGTGGGGAGGAATGCTGCCACCAGTAGTGGTCTCAACACATGCATGCCTGTCCTTCACCAGTCGCATACCTCTTGCCTGCTGCTTCGCCAGTTTTAACGCAAACCGCATCGAATCTGGATAGTGCAAGCAGATTTGGCCAGCCGTCATGGTGACACTGTTGCGCCCCCCTGTTGCAGTTTGCCTTCAACACCCTGGGCAGGGTCTCCCCCGTGTCGCACGGCGTGTGCAACGTGGTGAAGAGGATCGTCATCATCGGCACCTCGGTGCTCTTCTTTGGCAACACACTCTCCACACAGACCAAGGTGGGCACTGCGGTGGCGCTGGCGGGGACCTACCTGTACACCGAGGCAACCAAGAAGAAGCCAGCACCCCCCGCGGAGCCAGCAGCACCCACGGCCTCAACAGCCTAAACGCTGGGAGCGTAAACCCCACCTGCTCTGAAACCATTTGGTAGGACGGTCTTGGGTCCTGTTTCGACTCTACGCTCGTAGTGCAGATCCTAGTGCATGTTTTCTGAGATAGCTTCGTTGGAGGTCAACTGGAAAGCTGTACCATTGATAGGAAGGCGTTGGTGAGGGGCACACAATTTGCTTGCCTGTGCACTTGTGCCGTTGTTTGCCAAACAACATTTGCCTTCAGAAGGCAAGTGTGTTGCAAGGTTTGTTCAGATTTCCGTTTCATGAATTGATTGGCAGTGTCCCTAGAAGTAAACAACTTGCCAAAATTATTGAGCAATATCGATGGAGGATCTGGTCTTGTCTGCCACATCTTGTCATTTGCCAACAGCATCCAAGACTTTATTGGCTTGTGTACGTGTTTCTGCACAGACCCCCTGGGTTAACATGACTTGTCCGGACTAGGCCAACGGTCTCTGACTCAAGAGTACTCTGTCAGAGAGAGAACCATGAATTTGTCAATGACGTCATAGTGCACTGCTGTAATTAATCCCATCCGTAACCAATAATGCCAGCGGCTGCCATGAGTAAATATTGCAATAACTTCGATATTGCGAGCAGATTAGTACCCAAGGACACACCAGCCCAGGACCTGTGGGGAGAGCTTGTACTGCACACTGTGTCAGACACGCAGTAAAGCGCTGGCACTAGCTGCAGGGAAGCTCATGTTGAGCCAGGCACCCACCGCCTGACAGCCTCTGGCAGCCTGGCCTCCACCACGTTGACCAGCGGGTGCGCCCTGGCCACCAGGTTGCCGCGCCCCCCCACCACCACCCCGCTGTGGTGCTGTGCAGCTGACAGGCCGCTGAGGCAGTAGCATGTGTGGTACAGGTCAACGGGCTTGCCGGGCTTGTCGCGCAGCCCACCCTTGGCCTGCACAATACAAGGGTATGCATGCTCAGATAACTGCAAGTGGTGTTCGCCACCCATTGACTCTCACCCAGCTGGCTATCCACACACACCTCCTTCAAGCAGTCAGAGCAGCGGTACATCTGACTAGCAGACAGCCTTGCACATGATATACGGGTGCAAGGGATGTCACATGCACAGTGCAGCCACCCAAACAGGCCAAGGCCTCCTGTGTGCATGCAAGGTATATCACGTTGTTGGCAAGCAGCATGCGCCAAGCATGATGCAGATGGACTGTGGCCAGCTGAGCATGTGCACCCACCCCAGCCACCCCACCCACCGCTTGGCAGAAGTGCAGCACCCACAGCTGAAGCGCCTTGGCGTTATACATCACAGGCGGCCTGCCCTCCCTCCCCCCAGGCACCACCTCCTCCACCAGCCTGACGCTCCCACTCCCCCATGGTGCGTCATCGCCGCTGCCCCCCTGCCCGCCACCCCCCTGCGGCATGACAGCTGCTGACATGGCGGACACCTGCAATGCCTCCTCCGATGCCTGCGCCACCTGTACACAGGGAGGGCATAGCATCAGCGGGGTTTCAGCGCACCACATGGTCCACATGGCACGTCTCTCGTCGTACAGGCACCCGGCAGTGGCACACTGGCACAGGTCACAACGATGAGCACCTTGTCTGAGAGAGATGGCTTGTGCCCCCAAAGTATTGCCGCCCTTGGCAATCATGTTGCGGTGACATTATACTAACAGAAAACATAATAACAGAATACAATATATTATCGTTCCTTATTATTTTCATTTATCTTCCATTTATTAATGCTTTGATCCCAGCAGAGGTGCTTTTTATTTCAGCACATATATCTTAATACTCCACTTGGCACTGATCCTTCCTGCCACCCTACACACTGCAATATGACATCGATTCCTTGCATGCGGTCCTACCTGGTCCAGCGTGGCTGCCTCCTCAATGAGCTCGGCCAGGCGCTGCTTGCTGACAGTGGGAGGGGTGCCGGCACCCCACACAGCGTCCTCAGCACGCTCAGCATCCTGCGCTGCCCTGCATGCACAGGCCTGCACCACATGCACGCATGGTGAGAGTGGGTGGTGTGCCAATGAGTGGGTGCTGTGTCCCTGCTGCCACACATGTACACCCCTGCACTGATGACTCTGGCATCCACATGCACAGCACGGTACAGCGCATGTTCTCCACATGCATTTACTGTGAAAAATTCATATGATGTCCATGAGGTGCAGTGCACAATCACGCAGGTATATTGCAGATACTGGGACAGAGACATCCCCATCCATGAACCCCGTCTCACCCCCCCGCCCCCGTACCTTGAGCCGTGTCGCCTCCCTTGCCGCCTGCGCCTGGGGGGTGAGCGGGGTAACCCCTGGCGGAGGAGGCCGCACCATGCCTGGTGACCAGTGTGCCGCAGGGGCCTTGGGGAGCCCCGCCTGCGCCAGGTATGTGGGCCACAGCAGCGGTAGGAGGGTGAATAGCCCCCCTTGCCAGTATGAGTAGCACCCATCCACCAGCTTGTTGGTCCGGCCCATAAAGCCACCCTCCAGCCCGCCCTGCATGCGTGCAGTTGGGGCATCGACAACCACATCTGCGGACGCTTGAATGCATCTTGCCTTAAATGTCCTGTTAAATGTCTTTTTTCACAACCAGAATGGACTACGCCGGCTACTGGGAATTCAAATATGGACCGCCTTCCTTCTTGGCCGTGCTTCCTACCAGGTTGTGTACCCTCCTCTCCCATCCCCCCACTCCTGGGGACCCAGCAGTGCATCATCCACCTCCCAATACCCCTCCATTCCTGACAGTGCACCACCCATCCCCATCCCTAACTCCTGCTACTTGACACCGCATCCTCCTCCTCACCTCCCCATCACACACACACCCCACCACACCACGCCTCATACCTGGCAGTGCACCGCCCAGTGCACCAGGCGAGGCACATCCAACACCTCGGGGTGACCCGCAAGCAGCGCCGCAGCCACGCCACAGAAGGTGTAGCCGCCATGCGCCTCGTTGCCTGGCTCACCACCCAGGCCTCCCTCATAGCTCTGCAGGCAGGGAAGCACAGGGAGTTAAGAACAGCTACAGCTGTTGAAACAGCGGGGCGTACAGCCAACAATATTTTCAAATTCATGATTTTTGCAGGAAAATACTGAGGTGTTCAGGCCGTAAAGAAGTTACCTGGCATCGCTGTATGTAGCCCAGCATGTCTGACCCCGCCACTATGTCGGCGGTGTCCAGCCCCAGTATGTGCGCTGCAGCCATCGCGGTGTAGCACCCGCGCACGTCAATCTCACCACCTGTATGACCACCAGAGTTGCGGTGACCTTCATGCCAACAGCATCTACTAGCAGGGGTGCAGGGGTGGCATATGCAGTGGCAGTGGACCCCTACCACCAGAACGTGAACCCACCCCACTCCACAGTGCGCCCACCCCTCCCACTAGGGCTCTGCCCCACCCCTTGTGCCCCATCTTTACAACAGTGTGCCCAGTCTATCCACAGTGGCTCACCCACCCACACTGTCGCCCAAATCAGCCCCACCAACACCCTCTGCCTACCTCGGTGCATACGCATCCCCCCGCCCTCCGCCGGCGGCACGCACATGCTCATAAAGAACCTGAGCAGCGCAGGCTTGTCCACAGTAGCCAGCGCCCCCTCCCCACCCACTGTCGCCAGGGCAGCAACAGCCGCATAGGTGGGTGCGAGGTGGGAAAGCTGCTGGGGACCACCACCATACCCCCCCTCTGGGTGCTGACACAGGCTCAGGAAGCACACTATGTCTTCCACTGACACGTTGCTGGGAAGGTTGCCGTCGAGGAGAGCCAGGGCGTGGACTATCCAGTAGCATATCCACGGTCTGCTTGCGTCCAGTGCCACATAGCCTGATGCCAGGGTTGACAGAGAGTTGTGGAGGTAGGTGATGTGGGCGGAGCGACGTAGGGTGCAGGCTATGGGTTCATTGAGGTAGCTGCCTTCCTCTAGCAGGCGGAAGAAGTTTTCTAGCTTGCGTTCAAGGGCTGCTTGCTCGGTGAGGGTGGGGGTCAATAACCCATCGGTCAGCATGATGCGTACCAACCAAATAACCACCCTGATGTACTGCAAAAGCTTGGATAACTGACAACGTAACAGTAGTTTGCAGGTTAATGCGTTAGGTTGAAGTGTCACAGCGCATATGACAATATGGTGTGCTGTGATTTTGTGATTTGTAGGGCATGCACTCCAATTGCAACCTTTGCTTCTGTTTCCCGTATACCATCACGTCTTCACGATTTAGAACGTGAAGCTGCGGTGCACATGCAGAACTTGTTGGCAACGCTTGAAACTGAATAGCCTACAGTGGGTGACCATGCCATTAGCTTCCCTACACAGGCAGGCTGGAACAGGGAGGCAGGGAAAGTATATGCAAGTAGTGGGTATTTGCATTCGGGGTGTTTGCAGTTAGGTATCACACCTTACAGTGGTTACAGGGAACTCATCTGGACTTTGTTACGTTCACTCTTCGTGAGGGTTTCAGCTCACCCTTCGACACCACACCATGCAGGCATGAGTTAGATGCATGCATGCATGTGCGTTTGGACACCATAACGGCAAATCGTGCTCGGCAACAGGAGGCAGGTTTTGCACCAACCATAGACGTTGTTCATCAACCATGAAAGCATAACCTTGCAGTTCTTAGCATCAGGATGCGCGCACTAATGGCCCTTGGCTCTTTCGGTGGTGCCGCCAGGGCTCCACTCCGCGCACTGGCCCCCACCCAGTTTGTGTTGGTATGCCGTAGAGGGTCAGCTTACAAGGCCAACAGGAGACAAAACAACCACCAGCCATGCCGCAGCTCGAGCTGGAAGTCAAGCTCAAACGGGCCCGGGGCTCAGGCCCACATGGAGTTCTATGCCACATGCCACCCAGGACTAGAAGAGGTGCTTGCGCGGGAGCTGCAGTCCCCCCAAATAGGTAAAGCCCATGCACTACCGCATGCAACCTGTGCAGGTTGCATTTCACGGCATTCCACATCATGGCATGCGCCCATCAGCCTTGCCTGCCAGGCCGCGCGCACGGCTACGCACTCTACAACAAAGTGGCAGAGTGCTATCGAGTGGGCGAGTAAAAGCATTGGAAATATGCAATTTCGTGGCATATTTGTGGGCACCATGCACCCTCAACGCCAGGACCACACAGGAAGGTACCCTGCGCGTTCCACTCTGCCCACCGCCCACCTTGGTTGCCAGGCGCCGTGGCAGTGAGCCCCGGCAAGGCGGGCGTGACCTTCAGGGGCGCTGACATGGCGGTGGGCTACCGCGCCAACCTGTGGCTGCGCAGCGCCATCCGCGTGCTGGTCACACTGGCGGAGGCGCCACTCAACCCCAGGGAGGCCGGCGGGGACAAGGTGAGACCACACACCCACCCCGGCTGCAACCCGTGCACAGCCGCAAATGCATCAAATGGTGTGTGGCTGAACCACCATCATCTGCATTCCATCCAAACCGCTGGTACACGCGCCTGTGATGTTGGGTGCATGCCCTGGGTGGGGTGAATTCACTGCACAGTAGCCACCCGCCTACAAATGAGGTGCTGCATGAGACAGCTTGGTGAGCGCCTGCTGCCTAGTGCCCACTCGTCTGGCAGACTGCAGCGGCCATGCACATGCACAGGCTGCTGAATTCAACTGATGCTAACCTTGCCACTGCGGCACTTGCACACTTTCATTGCACATACCAAGCAGCGGCCAACCCTACGGCATTATCCACTGTGCGCCAAGGTACCAACTTGGCAACCAGCAAGTGAAACATGTTGCTGTGGTTATAATGGTGTTTGCCTGCTCTCACAGATCTACCGATTCTTCCGGGAGTCGGTGCGGTGGGAGCACCTGCTTGCACCAGGCCAAACCTTCTCCATTGAGGCACGCGTGTGGAGCTGCGAGGACATACCCTCGTCATTCCTGGTGAACATCAGGGGGAGGGATGCAATCTGTGACTCACTGAGGGACGCAAGGTGGGGAGGAAACCTAAATCCTGAACCCTACCCACACACGCCTGGCTCCTTCATTGCATCTGTACCCCCGAATATCGCCTGCAGGCTAGCGCACACAGTACATGCATCCATTAACGCACCCTTGCATCAGCTTTGCTGTGCACCTCACCCCTCTCGTTCCCACGCTGCAGAGGAATCAAGCCCAACCCCCCTGCTCCCGGCCAATGCGCCGACCTTCCCCTGTACGCCGCGCTGTTCCAGGACCACGCGCGCCTGTACAGGGACCTGTCGGGCGACTCGCTGCACAGGCGGGGGTACCGCGGGGCCATGCACAAGGCATCGCTCAACGAGTCTGCGGCCGCGGGGATGCTGCTGCTGGGCGGGTGGGACCAGGCGTGCCAGACAGGTAGAGTGATTGGGGCAGGTGTGCATTCACCAGGGCATGCAGCAATATGTGGATAGGGTGGGGGTGGGATGGTGGGTGTCAGGCGGGTACGGGGTATTTTGGCGCATGGCGGGTGGACCTGCGTACCCAACAGCAAGGCACCGGCCTAGCCTAGGGATTGGCTATGGGGTGCTGTGTCACTGTGCAGCATTGTCAACTTGCATGCAGCTGGTGCCAACAGGGCCAAGACAACGACAAGAAAACCACCTAGAAAGTTTTTGCCATGTAGCCCAGACAATGTATACCGCTGGGCAAATCACCCTAAACGTGGCCTCATGCTGATGGTGGTGGTGGTGCAGGGTCGCCATGCTTCGTGGATCCCATGTGCGGGTCAGGCACCTTCGCCATAGAAGCGGCGCTCATTGCACAGAATCGGGCCCCGGGCCTGCTGCGCCCCTCCTGGCCCTTCTTCACCTGGCCCGACTTCGACCAGCGGGTGTGGGAGGAGTGCGTGGGGGAGGCGGAGGCTGCGGTGCGGCCGTGGCGGGGGGCCATCCTGTGCAATGACATCCACCAGGGGGCGCTGCACCTGGCCAGGAGGTGGGTGCACAGGAGGGGGATACCGGGTGATTAGCAGCCCATGTAGGCACCGGGAGCCTTTCGGCTGTGTAGAGACCACATGCAGCAGCTGTAGGGAACAAGGGTGACCGCACACGAGGCTGCATGGCTGTGCAGTGGTCTTATCTTCACCTGGTTTGGCTGGCATTTGGCTGGCATTTGGCAGTGGCATGTTGTAGCTTGTGCTGGGTGGTCGCAATTTCTTACTTGTGCATGGCTGCAGGGACGCCGAGGCTGCTGGTGTGCTTCCCCTGATGAAGCTGCGCAAGGGGGCGTGTGTGGATTGCCGCCCACCCATTCCCCCCACCTTTGTGGCTGTTAACCCCCCCTGGGGCAACCGCCTGATGCAGGATGACGAGGAGTCAGGTGAGGGGACTACCTCAATGGAGAGCTGCATTGCACCAGTGTACTGCCACATGGCTTCATTGCATATGCGCAGGGTCATGGCGCCACCGCCCATTGCTGGTCATGCCTCCTGTATAATAAATGCTCGGCTGTCATTAAGGCCTCCATCAATGTTGGGGCTGGTTGACTCAAGGCTTGGGGAACCGGGGTTGTGAACACCTGTCCAACAGCCATGCTTTTGGAGGGTGTGTATTCCTTGGCCCATGTGCCAGTCTCCTACTGCAGCCCACCGCTGCCATACGGCACATGCCGTGTGTGCCACCTACCCTGAGCACCCATGTGGCACCAATGGCTGCAGGGCGCGGGCACCAGGCGGGGCAAAGGCAGGGGCATGCCGGCATATCTGATCAACTTGAAGAGGCGTGGAAGGTATGGCATTAAAAGATGCACCGTGGGGGGCACAGATGCATTTTAAGGATATACCCCGGGAGAGATACCTGGCTTCGTGCAGAACTGGTGCTCAATGTCATAGGCAATTGCAAAACCTAACCAACCCCATATTGGGTTTTGGCGCCACATTATTGGGTTAAGGATCAGATGTGAGATGAGGTCACACTTCCCGAGGTTGCCATGGGCTGATGATGGGTTTTACGTGCATACATCACGTATTCACCAGCCGCTACTTGATCACACACGCGGTGGCTTGATAATCCTGGTCAATTCCACAGGGCACAGTGTCAGGGTGCCGTGCACACGGTGCTCCACTGCGCCACGTGGCGCGTCCCCTGCCCACATCATGCCCACTGCCGCCGCCCCGTCCCACCCACTGCATGGCACACTTGCATACACCCCATCGTCATGCAGGTGTTGTACCTAGCTATGCAATTCCAGCAGCCTGCCTGCACCGCTGCTTTTGTGAGCACATCGATGTGTTCACCCCCCATTCCCGCGTGATTAGTACCCCCACTCCCACCCCCCCGCCCCGCTCTGAAGCATGTGCCCCATGTGGTTTTCCGCAGGAGCTGGGCGTGTTTTTGTACCAGGCCTGCGAGGGCGCCACTGTGGTTGTGCTGAGCGGCAACCGAGACGTGACCAAGGCGCTGCGACTCAAGGCGGAGCAGCGCTACCCCATCTCAGTGGGGGGCGTGGACTGCAGGCTCATCAAGTACAACATCCGGGTCCGGCCAAAAGACGCCAATGCAGCGGCTGCGGTCCCATTACGCTAGGCTGCAAGGGCTGTGGCTCTGCTGGGGCGTCATGGGTTGGGCATGTTGCGCAACATCATGATGGTGTCTCATGCAGTGTGATTTGCACTTTACGCAGCGCATGGCTTGCCAACAAGGCCATGGCGCGCCCCCAGCTGCAATGAGCAGGCAGCCAAAGTCTGTAAGATCTATGCTGAAACCTGCACCTGGCGCAGTCAGAGTGCCAGAACCAAAGAGCGGAATCTCATCCAGTCTGTTTTGCATATGCATGCATGGGTGCATGGGTTACGTTGGGCAGTATGTCTACTATATTGCATGGCAAGAAATGTGTCTTGCACGTAAATAGAGTGTGAAGGCACATTGCTGCTTTGGATGCTGCAAAGCTCTCTGCTAAAAAAATGAGTGGGTTTCAGAAAGAAATCTAATAAAGATTTTGTATTTTAAAAGTAAAAAAAGTTTTGTATTTCTTAAAATCCGTGACCAGTTTCCATTGCACGTCGCGGCTTCAATACCAGCTTGTATCGTCCTGGAGCCCACACTATCACTGTCCGGGTAAAGTTCACCATTTGCCAGGATCCCAGCTGAACGATAGATCTATCGGTGCCAAGTACCCAACAGGGCACTGGGGAAGTGCTTAAGCCCAGCTGGCATGCCCGTTCTCGTTGTGCTCATTGTCAAGCAGGCGGGCAGCCTCGGGAGATGACCTCCTAATATCAAGTCCGCTGTGTTGGTTCTTTGCCGCTTGAGTTACTTGGGAACACTCTTTTGCATGCGTATATCCGCGTAGTTCACAGACTGGGCGTGCATCGGGTTTGCCCCGAGATGCAGTGACTCGGGCGCTTGCACATAGACAGGTCCTGCTTGCACGACAGCCAGGCCTCTCCACAATGAGGAGGTGGTCGCCTTTCGGCTGTCTGGTGGCATCTTTGCTTGTTGGCCTTTGTGCAGCAAACGAAGCCAACCACAAGGTACGTGGGTGACCATGTGCTTCACGATGGAATGAATTGCCCTGATCCTCACGCCTGACTTGCAGTATCAAGTCGGAGACCAGGTGAAGTTGTGGGTAAACAAAGTTGGGCCGTACAACAACCCACAAGAGACGTACAACTACTACTATCTGCCGTTTTGCAAGCCTACGCCTGATGAGGTGCCTGTGCACAAGTGGGGTGGCCTGGGGGAGATGCTCACAGGCAACCAGCTGATTGACAGCCAAACAGACATCAAGTTCAGGAGTAAGTGCTGGTGCTTGACAGGCAAAACAAGGTGCAGCTTGGACCATCAACTGTCCTAACGGTTGTGATTCCTGCAGCAACCTTGCCCAAAACCGCAATATGCAGCGATGTGTTGGATGAGAGCAAGGTTGCGGTGTTCAAGTACTCCATCAAGAGCCACTATTGGTACGAGCTGTTCATCGACGACCTGCCCATCTGGGGCTATGTGGGGCCACCACCAGAGGAGACTGACAACAAGGAGTACATCTACACCCATAAAAAGTTCACCATTTTCTACAACGATAACAGGGTAGGTTGTTTGTCTGTTCTGAACCGTGTGGCTGTGTATTGCTGGGGTTAAGGTATGAACCCTCACTACATTGTTTGCAGATCATCCACGTCAACTTGACTTCTGAGGCCCCCCGCCCCCTTGTGGTGGGTGCCACCATTGAGATGACGTACGACATCAGCTGGCAGCCAACGTCGGTGCCTTTCCACAGGAGGATTGAGCGCTACCTGGACTACAACTTTTTTGAACACCAGGTACGCCCAGGCATGCTTTGAAATATCCATGCCATGCCATGGCTGCCACCGCAGCTGCACCATCTAATCACACACACCCTTGCTGCCATACACCACCTGCGCCACCAACGTACCCCTCATACCCTCGCCCCATTTGGTGCCCTGGGCAAGTGCTCACCCGTCCCGTGCGCCCGCCCCAGATTCACTGGTTCTCCATATTCAACTCCTTCATGATGGTCATCTTCTTGACTGGCCTGGTGTCCATGATTCTCATGCGCACCCTGAGGAACGACTATGCAAGGTACACGCGTGATGACGACGACCTGGAGACCCTTGAGAGGGACATCAGCGAGGAGTCTGGCTGGAAGCTGGTGCATGGCGACGTGTTCCGGCCACCCCGCAACCTAGAGTTCCTGGCGGCGTTGATAGGGACTGGTGTGCAGCTAGCGCTGCTGATACTGTCAGTCATCCTCATCACCATAGCAGGTGAGGCGTGCATCGCTTGAGCAAGTGCTGTGGTATCTGAAATTTTAATTGAAATGGAGGAGGTGCACAGTGGCGAGGACAGCTGCTGAGGGGTGTGTGCTGTTGCAGGGTCGCTCTTTGCGGAGCGCGGCACCATTGTTACCGTGTTCATCGTATGCTACGCATTCACCTCCTTCGTGGGTGGGTATGTAAGCGGGGGGTACTACGCGCGCCAGGACGGCAAGAACTGGATCTCCACCATGCTCATGACAGCCAACTTCTTCCCCGTCACGTGCTTCTGCATCGCCTTTGTGCTCAACACCATCGCCATCTTCTACCGCTCGCTGGCAGCTGTGCCCTTCGGCTCCATTGTGGTGGTGCTGCTCATCTGGATGTTCATCTCCTTCCCACTCTGCCTGTTTGGCACCGTCATGGGGCGCAACTGGAATGGCGTGCCGGACAACCCGTGCCGCGTCAAGCGCATCCCCTCCCCCATCCCCCGCAAGAAGTGGTACCTCAAGCCCTCAGTGATTGCCGTCCTGGGCGGGCTGCTGCCCTTCGGCAGCATCTTCATTGAGATGTACTTCATCTTCACATCATTCTGGAACTACAAGGTGTGCACAGCATGAGGGGTTTAGTCAGGGTGCATGGTGTCGGGCGCCGCACATCCAATGCCTGCCTGCCAGTGCATTGGCAGCATGCAGACTGTGCCAAGCCCTGCTATGCCAACTTCCAATTGGTCCCCATGGGCTGTCTTCATTGAAAGAGAGTTTGGTAGGACTCACAGAATGCATGAAAGCCAGGACTGTCGCATGCTTGTGGCAGCCTTGCTAATAATCTGGCTGTACTGGACACGCGTTTACCTAACCTTGGTTGTCATGCAGGTGTACTACGTGTACGGCTTCATGCTGCTTGTGTTCCTCATCCTGCTCATCGTGACGGTGTGCGTGACCATCGTGGGCGTGTACTTCCTGCTCAACGCCGAGAACTACCACTGGCCATGGACGTCCTACATGTGCGGGGCCTCCACGGGTGGCTATGTGTTCCTGTACGCCATCCACTACTTCATCACGCGCACCAAGATGACGGGCTTCTTCCAGACCTGCTTCTACTTTGGCTACACCATGATGTTCTGCCTGGGGCTCAGCATCATGTGCGGGGCATTGGGGCACCTAGGGGCATCCGTGTTTGTGCGGAGAATCTACCGGAACATCAAGTGTGACTGAGGCTGCTGGGAGGCGGATGCTGCATTATGAAGCAGGGGGTATGCTGGGTTGTGGGGCAACCCCCGTGTGCAGATGTCATGGGCACTCAGTATATGCGCAGGAGTTGCCACATAGCTCAAATGTCGCGGACATAGTTTGAGGCATGAATGCAGCGTTCAGCCTAGTATAGGTACCAGGTCCACTTTTGGATGCATTGCAGGTTGGGTGGGGGATGCAGTTGCAAGAATGCACATTTATCTTTATTGTATGCTTCATGTGCTGGCTGGGACATGCGGATTAAAATGACAGCATGCGTTTGCTTGAATATATTGTCACCCTGCTTGATGTTGTTGGTGGGCAAGTATCGTGTTACAATTATAGCCATAAACACCCTTTGTTGAGGTCCGCTGCAAATGGTCTAACAGCGTTTGGGTGTCGAGGTTGGAATTGGATTTATCACAACTACAGCTGCTATGGTGCACCCAGATATTCCCGTCGAGGCAAGACTGCAGAACTCAGGATCAACAGCCATTATGGTGACTGCATTGGCCATGTAACAACTGTCAATGCATCTATGAATATGTTTGCCCCTAGGCTGGGCCGACTGCAGGCGCATGCTTGGGCACAGGTGTTAACAGGTGTTGACAGGTGTTAACACCTGCTTCTAGCTTTGTGATATTAGCGCAGCGCCTTGACCATGATGGGTGAACAAGTGGGCTCAGCTGGCCAGCCTGCATTGCCACATTGCCAATGTGGATGTGCACAAGGACATGAGCACCAAGTGCTGGCGGAGCCACAGTTTCTGGTCAGTGCCTGAGCCACCGAATAGTCTGTGAGATACAGAGCAACGCAGCTTGTATACAGTACACACCCACGTTGCCACCTGAAGCCTTAAGTGCTAAACTCTGCCACTGTCAGTGAGAGGCAGCTCAGACAGGCAGCTCAGCGCCTCAGTGAGCTACTCAGCACACTTTTCCGAAAAAGTAGGGTTTAATCACCTGATAGTTAGATCTCGTATAAAGCTTGCAGACGGCGAAACAACAAACAATTCGGTTGCAATGTGCGTAAAAGCTTGTTTACCTGTGTGTTTGCAACAGCAAGTGAGCTGCTGAGAACTGGGTGCAGCAGCATTTGAGCACTCCTCATACGGCAGGCACACACGCCACGGCCCGGCGATGGCTTTCGCGAGTGTGCACGCGTTGCCTGCACCTGCTGGGGTGGTGCGAGCACGGGTGGGTCCAAGCAAGGTCTTTGCCACCGCAGTTGCTGGAGGATGGAGGTGCGGCAGAGGCTGCTGCTTGGCACAACCCTTGGTGCTCCCGAAACACGTTTTTTGGCAAGTAACCTCGTGGCACATCCCTTGCAGGACGGTGCTGCAGCCTTCCCTGTCCTCTAAAGCAGGCCGAGATCAGCGTTCTGCAGTGCTAACCTGCAGGTGCGTGTGCTAATGTTGGTGGGCATGCCAGTGGCACTCATGCCCCACGTGCTTGCATTGTTCCTAAACGCCATGCTCCTGCAGGGCCACGGCAACAACGGAAAGCAACAACGGTGCTGTCAGTGCGGAAGCAGCTGTACCCACGCCTGTCGTCAAAATTGACAACCAGTCGGACCCATTTGCCACAGTGCTCACTGTCTCCTTTGGTGATCGCTTGGGGGAGCTCCTTGACACGGTACGGGTGCTTGCACCATCCTGCTACCCTGCACCACCTTGCTACCATGTCACCTTCCAAGCCGTGATAAATACTGCGCCATTGGTCTTGGCGGTCTGAACTAGTGCTACTAGGCATAGAGGCCACTCAGCTAGCCCAGGGCTGGCCCCCTTCCCATGCCTCTGTTCAACCCGGCTGTTCTTTGTAGGTGGCTTCCTTGAAGAACCTGGGCCTCAACATCCGCAGAGCCAAGCTCAGCACCACTCCCCAAGGGGGCTTGAAACACAAGTTCTTCATCACAGATGCAACCACTAGTGAAAAGATCGTAAAGTCAGCGCAGCTGGAGGAGATCAGGCTCACAGTGCTGAACAACCTGCTGCTCTTCCACCCGGAGAGCGGTGAGGAGCTGGCCTGGGGCATGCGGGCACGGGCCAAGCGGCCCTCAGACCGCGACCCCACAGCCCCCCTTGGTGCCAGCAAGCGCAGCGCCATCAAGACCAGCGTGCAGGTGGCAGCAGACGATGAGCGCGGCTGCACCAACCTCATCATCCGCACGCTGGACCGGCCAGGGCTGCTGGTTGACATCGTGCGTGTGCTGAAGGACATCAACGTGAACGTGGTGTCAGCTGAGGTGGACACCATTGGCAAGGAGGCGGTGGACTACTTCTATGTCACCTACCATGGGGAGGCGCTGGCGTCGCAGATGGAGACCCTGGTGACCAACGCCCTGCAGTACTACCTGTCGCTGGCAGAGATTGAGAAGGAGGAGTCGTACTGAGCGTGATGCGGGAGGGCATGTTGGGGGATGGGGGAGGGCAGCACCGGGGCCCGGGCACTGTGCCATGCCTGGGGAGCTGCAGCTAGAGTAGTCTAGGGGTTTGTAGTAAAGTGCTGTTGCATTGTATCTGCGTGTTTTGTCCAGTATTCTTATATTCTGGAAGGGCGTTTTCTTGCCATAGTAAAACAACCCTTTCGGTTGTTCAGTGAGTTAAGTGGGCATGGCATGCAAGGGCGGCAACTGCCCTGCGCTGTAAGGGTATGGTTGGCAGGGTTGATGCAAAATCAACCATGCATTGGCAAGACTTCTATCACCATTTGAGTCAGCAGCTGATGAGGGCCTGCTGTACATTTGATAACTACATTTCGGGACCACGAGCAGCCTTGAACCTGTGTTACATGAGGATTGTGACTGATATCCCATAATATATTATCGGTTCAGTATGTGGTACTGTTGACCCATGTAACTGTTTCATGCCAAATAGGCAGCATATCAACTCAGTGCGCCGCACAAGTTACGTCTAAACTGCCACACTTCAAGTGAGTGGTTGTTTGGCAGGAAAGACTGAGGTGACACACAGGTCTGGTAAATGTGCGCATGCTGTAGCCTGAAGTATTGATACCAGTTCCCTTAGCTGCTGGCTTTGCTTTCTTCCTGGCTTTGCCTGTACTCCTCCAGCATGGCTATGCACCCCTCCTGCGTGCCCTCAGGGTGTGCCAGCTGCCAGTTCACCACCCGCGCCATCAGCTGACCCAACTCTGGTCCACCGCCCTTGAGCTTGCACACCTCCATAACCTGCGCCACGTGCACAACGGGTGACAGCCTGTCGCTGGTACAGCCCAGCGTGCTGCCTGGAACGCAACATATATGCAAGCCCACACACAATAGGCGCATAACAAAATAGCCAGGCTAGCCAACACACGTGGCAGGTGTTCACACATGTGACGCCAGGCGCCAGTGCTCTGCCCGTGTGCCCCCACCCACCTGCTTCCCATTGAGCAGCGGCTTCCACTGCCACGCGTCACTCAGCTGGAAGCCATCGACTGCAGACTCGAGCGCCTGGCAGAAGGCCACCCTGCGCAGCGGCAGCACCAAAGGTGACGGGTCACCGCAAGGCGCAACAACACATGGCAGGCACCACATATGCACATGGCATGGCAAGGGCACACAGTCCACTGCATTATTGCACTGCCGGTGCTAGCTAGGAGGGCATTCCTGTGATGCAATTGCCTTGGCATTGCCGTAGCAATGCCTTGTTTGGGGTGGCATCCTAAAGAGACAGGTGGCTTCGCTGAGGGTTTGCACCCTTCCCCCTTTTTATGAAATTGGTCCACTGCCAATATATGGTCAACATCTACAATTCCCTGGGTTCACTGATAAGCGGCACATTGACACATACCGCTTTGCCAGGTCATCGTCCCCACTCACTGACGTCCCCATCATGCTGGGTGACCCCGCCCGTTGCTGTGCACCATCCACCTCCCCCTGCGCATCCACACCCAGGGGCGCAGCCTCATCCATGGTCAGCAGCGACGCCAGCACCGCGCCTGCACATGACACGCAGAGGGCGTCGGGATCCTGCGCCAAGCCTTCCACCACCATGCCACCACACGCGGCCTCACCCTCTGGCAAAGCAGTGTCCAGACACACCGCCAGGCAATAAGGCCGTGTCCTACCTGGCATGAACAGTCAAGCAGCTGGATTGCATGATTGTCGCCAGCTAGTGTCAGCATGCTGACCTGGTCTCAAAGCTGGATTGCAGATACTTTCTTACCAGTCTGTATGTGCCATGCAATTCATTATGTGGGTGATGCATCATGTTGGTTCCCACCTGACCGCCAGCTTTGCCCCAGCCGCCTGACCACGTGCCCAAGGGCGATGCGTAGCGCCTCACTGCCAGTCGACACATCACCCTCCAGACCCTGCACAACGCATGGCAGGTGCATTGGTTGACTGCACATGAATGCCTGCAAAGCTACGCATGCACCTCGGTGTACATCCGTCCTTGGACATGCATTGAAAAATCCACAACACACCCATGCCCTGGAGCTTTCACATCTGTGGCCTCTGTGGCAATATAAGTGGCAATATGGGACATAAAAAATGCAGGTACCAAAACCAATAATTGCAGCCAATCCAGGCTGAAACCCCACCTGTAGCTGTGTGTAGATCTGCAGCAGCTCCGGCGCATCCGTATGCAGCGCCACCACCACATCCGCATCCTTGCCCCGCCACTTGAGCGACTCCCGGATGATGTGCGCAGGCAGTGCCACAGTTTTCCCCTTGGCAGCGGCCACGCGGCAGGCACGCAGCGGCAGCAGCAGCGCAGCCACCAGGGCCATGCGCCGCTCGCCATCATCCAACCCGCCCTGCACATGCATGGGTGGCCGGGAACGGTTCACACACATACTGGCTCACCTCCACAAAGCTCCTTGGCATCATTGAGATGCTCTGAAATACAAACAGCATTGCAACAATTTTAATGGTCCAGCCATGCTAAGGAGGCACGTCCTTGGCATTGCAATCCAGTGCCATGCCCTGCGCCTACCTGCGGCCACCTGCCCAGTGTATCCTGTGCTGCCTGCATCACAGCCAGGCAGCGGCTGCCAGGGTCTGCCCCAAGGCGCTCCGCCACGGCCGGTGGGGATTGGAACACGGCATCAAACAGGCGCAGGCGGTGGATGAAGGTCACGGCATGCACAGGGGCGGGGCCTGCGAGCGGCAAGGGACACTTGGGGTCAGGTGGGAATGGATGGGCGGCTTGTGTGTTGATGGCAGGGGATGTACAGGGATCATGTGGTGTCCAAGGGCCCTACCTGAGATCATGCCCTCCAGCTCGGTGCCGATTCGCTCCCGGCTCACCTTGTTCACCAGGGCATCCAGCACCTGCATCCAAAAGAGGCATTCATTTATGCTTGCACTTGTTCTTTTTCAATTCATTCTGTTGCAAGAATCATATTTGCTGGTTGCATAACGGACTAGAAAGCTAACTGTAATAGTCCAGTGTCACACATATGGCCAGGCATTAATGGTGCACTCCCCTTGTCACTGAAACGGGGAGGTATTTCTGGCTGTCGAGGTTTCAGCGCAGGAGACGGTTGGCACAGCCATCGTTTTATAAGCCAAAGGCGCAGAATACACAGCCAATCACGACCACAAAAGCAGTTCTAAAGGGTTGCTATTTGCCGCTTGTTTATAAGTTATCCAAGAAAGGTCTCCCTGCTTCACTGCCCGGCAAGATGCCGTCCATCAAACTCTCTGTCAAATGGCAGAAGGAGCTGTTTGAAAACTTGGAGATCGACTTGGACCAGCCTCCCATAGTTTTCAAAACGCAGCTGTTCTCACTGACCGGGGTGCCAACTGAGCGCCAGAAGATCATGGTCAAGGGTGGCATACTGCAAGATGACACTGACTGGGCAAAAACTGGAGTCAAGAACGGGCAGAAGCTGATGATGATGGGCACAGCAGACAAGGTGCCAGAGGCTCCCAAGGACCAGCTGGTGTTCATGGAGGACCTACCCGAGTCAGAGCAGGACCACACAGGGCTGAAGCAGTATGGCGCAGGGCTGCAGAACCTGGGCAACACCTGCTACATGAACTCCACCCTGCAGTGCCTGTACAAGGTGCCGGAGCTCAAACAAGGCCTGCAGCTCTACTCAGAGAGTGGCTCGATGGACCCAGCAAGCAGGCTGGTGACTGCAGCCAAGAAACTGTTCACTGACATTGAGCGCAGCGCGCAGCCCATCCCACCAGTGCAGTTTCTGCTGGCCATGCGTGACAAGTACCCCCAGTTTGCCCAGCAAACACCACAGGGGTACTATATGCAGCAAGATGCTGAGGAGTGCTGGACACAGCTGATGTACTCCCTGCGCGAGAGCCTGAAGGTAATGCATATTGAATGGGCATGAAAAAGACAAATCACTCCATTAGCGATGTGCATGACACATTTGGACTGAAGTGCTCTGGCACTGACTGCAAACCTTTAATTATTTCAGAGCGAGGACGGAAACGAGTCATTGATACAAAAGCTTTTTGGCGTGAAGACGCATACGAAGCTTGTGTGCGAAGAGAGCGGGGAGGTCATTGAGGTACGCAACTGGCACAGAAAACAAAACAAGGCACTGCTGCTGTACATCCTGCAAACCCTCAAATAAGCATTCGTCCATGTGCAGGACGATGACACAAACTTTGCGCTCAAGTGCAACATCTCAATAGATGTCAACCACCTGTCACAAGGCATTGAGCTGGGGATGAAAGACGACAGGGAAAAGAACTCTGAGATCCTGGGGCGCCTGGCTGTGTTCAAGGGCAGCAGCCAGATCAGCAGGTTGCCGCCCTACCTCACCGTGCAGATGGTCCGCTTTTTCTACAAGGTGGACACGCAACAGAAGGCAAAAATCCTGCGCAAGGTACCTTGGCCACCCCACTGCTACACCACCCAATCCTGCCACCTGCCACTACGCAAATCCAGCTTGAGTGTTAGTGCAGCTCGTATATATTAAGGTCCGCGATTTGATTACCATGCCCTGGGCTGCAGGTCAGTTTCCCGCTCCAGCTTGACTGCTACGATTTCTGCACCGACGAGTACAAGCAGGAGCTAGCGGGGCCACGGCAGGCGGCCAAGGCAGCGGAGGAGGCAAGGATTGGGCTGAACAAGAAGCAGAAGCTAGAGGAGAGCAAGCCAGAGGTGAGGCCCTCTGGCCATGGCATGCAAATGCATACCTAGGGGTCAAACCACTGCACCATGCGTGTTGCTCTCATCAGGCAGGCAACCGTCCACCTGATTGTGAATCACCCTGCATGCTTGGAATCAGATGCTCATAGGGTGCGTGGTGTGCAGGAGAAGGTGGATGCGGCTGATGGCACTGAGCGCATGGACCTGGATGCATCTTCCAGCGAGGACCCGCACGCAAAGTACAAGGGCCAGCTAACAGGTGGGAGCAGGGAACAGCTGGGTTTGGGTTTTGCTAACAAAATTGATGGCGGTTGGCTTTGAAACATGATACGTTGCATGAGTGTTTCCTTACATGGGTGCATGGGTCATGATGCGCTTCTCCAGCTGGCTATTACTGGTGGTGGTGTATGCACATGGTGACATTGCAACGGGTTACATCAGCTACAACTGGAACTTGTGGGCCTGCCCCCCTTCCCCGCAGGCAAATACGACCTGGTTGCTGTGCTGACCCACAAGGGGCGCAGCGCCGACTCGGGCCACTACGTGTCGTGGGCCAAGCAAGACGACGGGCAGTGGATTCAGTTTGACGACGACGAGATGATCCCGCGCAAGGAGGATGAGATCCAGACGCTGAGCGGGGGTGGGGATTGGCACATGGCCTACATGCTGCTGTACCGGGCCCAGAGGGTGTGACGGGGGGCATGGGTGCGCGTGTGAGAGGGTTGGGGACGGGGTGCGTTAAAGCGGGCTTGGTTTGTTCTGATGAGGTTGTGGGGAAGGCTTGGCGGTGCTCTACATTTAGGGTCGGCTTTGGCTTTTGGCTTTCTAGGATTACAGCCAATGATCAGTGCTGCAATGTATGATTGTATCAATTATTGCAGTAATGATACAGATGTTGTAAAGCATCATCATGGTGATTCACTGACCTCGTCACTGGCCGCAGCCTCCAGCAGGCTTGGATCCAGCTCAAACTGGAACCGCGCTCCAAAGCGCACAGCCCTCAGCACGCGCAGCGGATCTGCACAAGCATGCAGGGGTCAGTCGGGGGCTGGCTAGATGCGGCCATCAAGGGACATATGCATGTATGGCAATTTGCAAAGCGATACTGCAGGGACTGCTCCTGGTCAAAATGCATGCTAATCCTGACGCATGGTACAATTTGTGCCTGCCATGGCTAGGATGCAGCATGCACTTGTCATCGGGAGTTTTGGGTGCTCCATATACATGACACCATGCCAATAGCTCTCAGAGCTCACCACCAAATATGACCAGGCTGCAGTGGAGTTGCGGTTTTCACAAATGCCCTGGCCTACCCACCCGTTCTAGCCCATGGCATGCCAGGCTGCAAGCATGAAAGGTGCCGTTTCCATGGTAGGTGCCGTTGGCACATCAAATAGACACATGTCTATGCGTGCATGGCCTACTAGGACCACTGGCAGTGCCCACCAGTGGCCTGCCACAGTGCTCAAGGTCGCGCCAGTGCCCTGCACGCATGAACCACGCACCGTCCAGGAACGTCTCCTTGGGCGGCAGCGGTGTGCGTATGAGCCCCTCCCGCAGGTCCTGCAGCCCCTTGCCGGTGAAGTCCTCGATGGTGCCCACGTTTATGTTGTAGAACATGCTGTTGATGGTGAAGTCGCGGCGCAGGGCGTCCTGCTCGGGGCTGCCAAACTCCATGCTGGGGATGCGGCTGTGCTCCGTGTAGGTCTCTGACCGCAGGTTGACCAGGTCCAGCCATATGTCGTACACCTTCAGGCGGGCCGTCTCAAGGTGCTTGGACTGGTCGGGGTTGCACTGTATGACCCCCACATGGTGTGTCCTCTGGCCCTGGGAGGTCAGGTACTCGTTCACGTGCTCCGCAAAGTCCTTGCCCAGCATGTCGTCCAGCGCTATGTCTATATCAAGGGACTCCTTCCCCAGCAGCTTGTCCCGCACCCAACCCCCAGCGCAGCGCAGTGTGGTGTGCAGCTGGGCATGGCGAGCTGCCTCCACCAGGGTGGCAAACAGGCGCTGCTCAACCTCGGTGAGCACGATGGTATCTGACAGGTGCGGCATCTTGACGGGCAGCTGGCCAAACTTGAAGGTCCGTGTGGGTTTGGCGTTGCTGGGGCTGTTGGGGGTGGTGAGCGTGGCACACACTCGCAGCCTGCAGCTTGCCAGCAGTCTGCCAGGAAGGGTTGCAGGACGGGAAGCTAGCACCCCACACGGCCGATACATTACTGACGCCACTCGGCGAAACAAGCTGGCTTTACTCAACACCATGTGCGGCCATTGCGGTTAGTGCATGCATATGCTGTTTGTCTTGCAAGATATGCTGTATGCATGCACTAGGCACACGGTTGAGAGGCAACGGGGAGGGGACCTAAAAGGCTATACTTGAAGATGCAATGCACCGTGTGAGACGACAATAGTGCCTACTGAGCGTACTTAAACTCTGAGGGCATCGTCGAATGTATGTCCGCTAGTTTCCCAGCTCGAGTTCGGGGCTATATTTTACAAGCTTTGCACATGCATGCATGCATGTGGCGCAAGTGCTTTGCCACCCACAAGCGATGCTATTCGCTGGGGAACCAGAGCTGCAGGCCCCGGGAGTCTCGGTTGTCTTCCTCACGTTCAAACCTATAGAGGCTGCTACGGCCAATACCCTGGCAGCTTAACCCCACAGATGCTTGGGCACCACCACAGGCAGCAGCTGCGGCAACAATCCCTCTGGTACGGCCATTTTTCACTTGTTCCTTCTCTAATATTGCTGGATAGGGCGTGGCTGTAGGTAACTGCAAGCCTTTCGTGGCAGGATGCTTAGGATGCACGCCAGCCAACACCTTTGATGCATTTTCAAGTTGGTTTGCACAGTTGGCTGCTTGCACTGCTGTGGAGTATTAACACTGTCCTTACTTTCAGCAGTTAGCAGTCAATCAGTGGCAGGGCAAGCTGTCACCTATCAATCCATAATGTGAGCATACACGGGCTCCCCATGGGTCCCTTCCTGTCCCCCGCCGCCCTGGCCTGCCTGGCCAGTGCACTGGGCGGACCCATGGTGCTGCTGGAGCGAGTGCTGGAGGGCAGGGTGTGCCGGGAGTGGGACCAGGAAGGTGGGCAAGCTGGGTATTTTGTTGCTTACCAACCACACGCATGTTACCCACCTGTGTTCTGGCTACGGCCCCGGCCGTGTTGGGAGCGCTGCTTCAAACCATGTCGACAGGCATGCTCACGCAGTGCTTGCTGACGCAGGTGGGGGCAGCCAAGTGCCAGGGGAAGGCCACATGGGGGCTGCCAAGGGGAAGAAGAGGAAGCGGGAGAAGTGCGAAGGGCCGAGCAGCGCAGGGGAGGACATGAGGCGCAAAAAGAAAGGAAAGTCTAGGAAGCTAGTAGCTGCAGGTGAGAGGCTGATTGGGCCTGCTGACTGTGATTGTGCATGTGTGTGTTCAATGATGCCGTTGTCTGCCATGCGCAGAACGCATTGGGTTGCCTGTCGTTGCTTGCTTGAGCGCTCAATGCATGACCGGTGTGCACGCAGGCGGCAGTGGGGCTGTGGCGCAGATAAGTGGAGAGCGGCAGGCATGTGGAACAGATAGGGAGGCTATTGGATGCTCTGCTCCTGCCACAGCCAGGGGGGAGATGGCAGGGGAGGTGGTGGGGAAGGAGCATGTGGCAGGCAGCAGGGGAACTGGCCTGGGGGGGGAAGGGGACAGCAATGGGAGCAGAGGCAAGAACAAGAAGGCCAAGAGGTTGGGCCAGGGTGTGAGCATTGGGGAGGAACAGGGGGAGGCTAGCATGCGGGAGAGCAAGCAGCTATCCAGCATCAAGGGGAGTGGGGAACACAGGCTGGGTGTGCAGGGAGAGGAGGCCTTGGGGGTGGATGGGGAGGAGGGGAGGAAAAGGAGGAAGAAACACAAGAGGAAGGAGCGCAAAAGGGAGAGGCAGCAGATGGGGGAGGGGGGGGAGCAGAGCATCGAGGGGAAGGATATGGATGGGGTGGGGAGGAAGAAGAAGAAAAAGCACAGGGAGAAGGTCAGAAATCCAAAGGTGGACGGGAAGCAGCACAAAAGGATAGGGGAAGTGCAAATCCCATCGGAGTGCAACCCTTCCATCAGCGCATCCGATTGTCCGCCAGACCATTCGCATGCTGAGGTGGCTGACAGCGACGAGGAGGTTGGCAGGAGCCAGGCAAGGGGGGGAGGCAGCAAGGGGAGTGCAATGGATGGCCACCCAGCACCGTCACAGAGGCAAGCAGAAACAAGTAAGAAGAAAAAGGCAGCGCAGGTGCAGATTGCTTCAAACCTTGCAGCCAACATAACAGCATTTCCCGCACCACAGGTCGCTGCACAAGCAGCACCCTTGGCACCCGCAGCGACAGCATCTGCACTTGCCATCCCCACCTGCAGCCATGTCAAGGCACGGGGATCCTCATGGTCCCCAGAGGAAGTTGACGAGGTGGCGCGGCTGCGTGAGGACCCGGGCTATGCGCTGGAGCAGATGGGGGTGGCAAAGCCGATGTATGCGCAGATCGGGGTGTTCCTTGGGCGGTCGGGGCATTCGGTCAGTACAGCATACCACAGAAGGAAACGGATTTCTGAGCTGGGATTACCCCCAGCACAGAGCGACGGTGCAGGTAGGGTACACCTTCACTTTATGTGGGCATGTCCCCAGGGGATTTTCTGCCGTGCATGGTGTGGTATGAGGGTGCTGTCATGAAAAATAATTCGTGTAACATATGCGCATTGCATTTGATGATCTAGGGGCAAGGTTTTTTTTTTACCATGATATTCACTGTGCACTGGTTTCCTACGCCTGCAGACACTGTCGCCAAGCGCCCCTTCACCTGGCGCATGCTGGCGGTGCAAGCAATCAGCCTGCTGCCCCACCAGCAGGGCACTGCGGAGCAGGTGTACGGGGTCATTGAGACGCACCGGGACTTCTCTGCCTACCGCTCGTACCTGGACTGGAGGAGTGACCCCAGTCGCAACCAGCCTGTGTACGTCCTGGGCTGTGCATAGCGCTGGCCTGGCACCTGTGTACTGATTGCCTAGTGGGCTTGAAGGGCTCATGGTACAACATGTCACTGGCCACACAGGGGTTTGCCTGCATGTGCGTTGCTTCTTTGCTGTGGGAAATAATCAAGTAATTATTGGGATTTGAAATCTTTATAAACATCACAATACAAAAACATTTACTCAAAAACCCACTACAACTAATACTGCCAGCAAGCCCAATGGGATGCCATGCTGAATGGAATGGCATGCATGCGTTTATGTTCATCAATGTTGCGCAGGTGGAAGGGAGCGGTGTATGACACCATTGTGAAAGGCGCTGCAGCTGGGAGGAACTTTGTCAACACTGGGACCAGGCTGCAGCAACCACCTGGCCGGTGGCATGGCCACAAGTCTGCATGGGTGTACGGGCTGCGGGAGGGTGTGGATGCACCCAGGTTCAAGCCAGCGGGACCAGAGCAGGGCCTGCCGCATGTTGGGAAGCGAGGCAGGGGGTAGGGTTTGTGCTCAGCAGGCTGCCTGGGGTAGGCGGTGCGCGGGGCAGGGCAGCGCTGCACAGGGTAGGCGGGACCCCATGCTGTATGGGTCATGGACATGTATCATCACGAAGTTGAATTTTGTTTCACAACGATAGGGCTATACTATGTAGTATATACAGACCTTTTTTGCTGATAGTCCTGAGTGCAAAACGCTAGTACTTGACAACTGGCTCAAACATTGTACAATGTTTGGAACTGCAGTGCATGCATTAAAAAAATCAACAATTCAGTAGTAACTAGCAGCTGCTTTGTTGAGAGTGAGTGCCATTTGTTGTTGTATTATATTTCCAAAAATATATTCGTATAATAATTCACATCATATGTACGGATGCGATGTTCAACGTGTTATGAATAGGAAATACGGTACAATACTGAAGGAAGTGCGCATATTAATTACTTCCTTCAGTATTGTACCGTATTTGATGACACAAAATTTGATGTCACTGACACTGGCTGACGATGCACGCATCATGCGCCGCTGTACTGTGCGCATTCGTCTCTTGGAGTGCGGTTTAAACGTGATGCACGTGCAATCGAATCCATGATATGAACACATATCTGCACGTTGATAAATACATGCCCTATATATAGCTAAATTAGGGTTACAACAGTACATGTATATACGTCCACCACAGCGAATATATCACTGGACCAATACTATGTCACGTCATGCGATTTTCTCGAGATCTTGAGATCCCATGACGGCGTCTTCAGAGCTCGTGAGTTGCTGCATGATGCTGCAGCTACCGTAGCTGCTTGAAGAACTGGCGCAGCAACATTGCTGAGCCTCGGTGTCCAGTGCTGGCGCGCGCATTACGCAGGCCTGTGCACCATATGGCGGCATATGATGACTCATCATGATGATCATGCCAATCATGATGCGCACGATTTTTAAAGACAATATTGCAGGCTGCTGACCCCGGCAGACTGCACTGAGTGCAATCCAAGCCTTGCTGCCGCAGCATGCACTGCAATGACAGGGCCCACCTGTGCTTTTTCTGTGTGAGAGACATGGCATGGCATATACATGAAAAGCAAAATTCTGTGAGGAATGAAAAATTACTCTCTCAATAGTACTGACAAAATACAAAAGATTGTGTGTGCAGAACCCGCAGTGTTGTTTGGGCATGACGCAGCAGGCGTGCCAAATGGCCACTCCCCCAGCTCCGCCATAAAGCCAAAGGGTGCACACCAGCTAGCTGCTGTCGATGCTCACTTAGGACTGCCTTGCTTGCGCTTCCCAGTGCTCTCTCCTTTCTGTGCGCTGCGTGCCTGCCCGCCCCGCCCCTTCCCCCCGCCGCCGCTTGACCTGCCCCTTCCCCCCCCACGTCCTCCACCTCCTGCAGGCACAGTATGCAATCAATCAGCCTTTTTGTGATCGTGAATGTGATTGCTGATCGCCGATGCATTAGTCTTTGCCAGCAAATAATCCACACTAGCACACTGACAGGATGATAAGCAATATACACCTAGAAGGACCCCCACAGGGGCAACCGGCAAACTTAATGCAGTAAAAGCACAAAAGCACTTGCAAGGAGGCCATCACAATCAAGGTACATATATCGCAATGGTGCCATGCCACCACGACAGAGCTGGCTGGCGCAACATGTGCAAGGGCAAGTGCTGATTGTGCTGCACTGCAGGAACGCATGCCACCGACTAACAACATTGACAATGTACGTCGCGCCACCACCCACAAGCGCACCTGTCACCTTCCTGGGCGCCCAGGCAGGCATGTCGGCCGCCGCTGCCGCCAGGCGCCCCTCCGTCCGGCCCCCCCTGTCCGGCACCTGGCCTATGATCACCCCCTTGACAGAAGCGCTCACGCCGTAGCCCCCGCGGTTGGTCACCGTCACCAGGGAGCCTGCGGGCAAAGGGGGTGGAGTGGGGTAGGATTCGCACACGATAGTGGAGGCAAAACCCTGGTGAAGAAAGCTGAGAGGATGCTATTATATTCCCCTACGATTGGCTTGGCCATCGCATGCCTCTGCTGTTTGATGCGCCCTGCTTGCCATCTGCTCAACAAGCCTCAAAATCAAGTAATGGACAAACGCTGGCACACATCCCCTTGGCGATTCTCCCATTTCCCCACCTGGCGTCACCCCCGCCAGCTCCCCAGGGTCAACACCAGGCTGCGCATCCATGCCCCCTTCAGCCCGCTCCACCAGCTCCAGCACCTGGGCGTAGGTGCCGCGCTCTACCAGGCGGGTGGACCACAGGAAGGACTGCAGCGTCACCTTCACGCGCTCAATGAGCATGCGCCGGCGCATGGTGTACTCCCCGCGCAGCAGCTGGTCAACCTCGGTCAGCTGGGCGGCCTACGGGGCAAGGAGGGGGGGGGAGGGGGAGAATGTTGCCACACACGTGCTGCGTACAACCAATACGCGCGACAGAAAGGAATGGACCATTGCCAGGTGTTTGCCTGCAATACAGCATGTGCACCGCTTAGAGATGTAAGGCCATGGGCACCGCAGCGTCCCCAGGCGTTCTCCGCCCCCCTGTTTTCAAGTACACCCTACCAGGCCGTATCCTACCTGTTCTGATGAAAGTGGCGTGTCCAGCAACTGCTCATTGAAGCCAGGTGGCAGCGCCTGGGCCAACAAGCGCACGTGCTCCATGCATGCGGCCAGCACTGCGCCCGCGCTGCTGCCGCTTGCCTCCACCCCCAGAAGGCTCGCCAGGTGGCGCAGCTCGGCTGATGCAGCCTGCGCCTCCCCTTGAAGGGGTTCCGCCTGTGGCTCCCCGCTCACACCCTCCATGTCCTCAGCCTGGGTGTGCAGGGATAGGGGTGGCTGCACGGCTGTGTGGGGAGCATGCTATGGACTGCAGCACGCGTTGATGGGGCAAAGTTGTACCCATGTGTGCACATCGGGAAGGTGGTGCCAGCATCTCAGCCCCGGCTGGTCATGCCACACGTCTGGAGCACATGTGCCAATGTGCATGTGGGTAATATGGACCAACACCATGCACCGCTCACTTCACCCAGCCCCTTCCCACTCACCTCCTCCTCCTCCACCTCATCAATGTCGCCCCCCTGAGCCAGCGCCAGCAGTGCCCCTGCCTGCACCAGCGCCACCACCACCTCCAGCGCTGCTATGCGCCCACCGCCACCACCGGGGCCTTGCTGGCATGGGCTCAGCTGGCCCGCCAGGCGCTGCAGCGCTGCGTCCAGCGCGCCACCCTCTGCCGCACCACTGGAGGCCGCGGCCTGCCTCACCTCAAGCAGCGCAGACTGCACACCACACAGCCCCTCAGACGAGCCTCGCTGGACCACACAACCTCCACCATGTGGTACCCCAAGAGTATGGTGGTCACCAAGACTGGTGGTGCATGCGTTGTGATAGAGGCGAATGCTTACCAGCGCTTGCTTGCTGTCCAGCGGCGCCGCGAGCCTGAGCGCCCCTGCCGCAAGGTCTGTGAGTGCAGTGCACAGGGCCCTGAAGGGCTCGCGCACCCCCTTGCCATACAGGTCCTCCTCGCTCAGCCCACCCTCAAGCCTGGGGCACGACAGGCACCAGACGTCACGCGCGTGCTTGTGCAGGGCGTGCACTGGGACGGAGGGCAATGGGCAGGTACTGGGGTGGAACTGCTTGATGGTGGTTGTTCGTTGGGGGAGGCAAGGTAACACAGTGAGGTCCCGTCACCGCAGTCACACTCACCTGAGGCAGTGCAGTCGATCCAGAAGTTCCCCAGCTCTTTCTTCTACCTCCATCCCTGTGCCTGTTACTGGTTATTCCAGATGGGCTTCAAGCCTTGCATGCACATGCAAGGGGCAATGCAGAACGATTCCAGCTGCTTCCGCGACCGTGCCGCGTCACCAATTAAGCACCAGGACAGCAACAACTGCTCACTGCCGTGCAGTTAAGCATTGCCGCTTTTAGCTGCCGAATGTAAACCGAACAGAAGCTCATCAGGCGCTCGAGTTGCTGCACTTCGCCAGCACCTGACTGGGACTTTCCAGTGTCGTGGTTGTACAACACGAGCGTGGCTGAACTGTTTTTCTTTGGCCGCTTAAAACTGCGTCGAGCCACTATCCGGGAGGTGGTATAACCGCACGGCATGTCATGATGGCCGCATTTACATATGCATGCATAACGCCCAGCGTAATGCTAGCCTGTTGTTGAGAGAGGGGAGATGACTTGCTTATATACACAATGATCCGGTGCCAAGCCACGCGGCCACGACTTCGCCTGAATGCGGGGCGCCGTTGCCCACCAGCCCCGCCCAAGTGGGGCATGGCACCAGTGACCTGTGGCCTCCACAAACCATGCCCCCGCACAGTCACGGTTCGGCCAGCAAGCCGCGTTGACCTTCCGGCCATTCACAGCGTGGAGCTTTCCAGTCGGTCCACGTGCAAGTGGCACGAGCAGGCCCTGGGTGAGGAGCTGGACAGGCAGATGGCCACAGTGCTGGTGGCGGTGCTGGGGGGCGGCGTTGTGGGGGTGGTCATCGCGTGGTCTGTGGTGGATGAGGTGCACATAATGGAGCTGGCAGTGCATCCCAGTCACAGGCGGAGGGCCGTTGCCACCCAGCTGCTGCGCAGCCTGCTTCAGACCCTGCAATGTGAACAGAACAAGGCGCTGCTGGAGGTGCGGAGCAGCAACGAGGGTGCTGTCAGGCTGTATGAGAAGCTGGGCTTTGTGGCAGTGGGCGTAAGGAAGCGGTACTATCCAGATGGAGAAGATGCCATCCTCATGAACAGGGAACCAGGTGCATTATAGGGCCGGCTGCAGGCGGGAGGCCAACGTCAGCGCGCTACCTGTCCTGGTTTGGTGTGCCTTTGTGACATATCTCCTCCATACACCTTACAACCATAATACATGTAATTAACTTGCAGGGTGATATCTTTGTATCATTTGCTGTGCAATAATAAAACCGCTCTTGGGCACTTTGCCAAAGTGCAGGGCCTTTCCTCGCCCCCGCTTTTAAATACCACCGCCAGCTCGTTTTTTGCTCCCCGCGACTTATACACCGACAGACATTGATTGGGGCTATGCTGAGGTGCTATGCCCTCGTTACCCACGCCATGTTCCACTGGTTGCTGCCCGTCCTGTCTGTGTTTTTCAACATTGCTGGTTGTTATGTGCCGACGTGTGTGGGGGCCTTTTCAAAACAAATTCTTTCTTTCTTTCTATTTTCTGCACCTTGTGTCCTCAGGGCTGGTGCTGCATGCTTCACATGCCATGCATGCTTTGAAAGCATTTGGACCAGGTGTTCATAGTAGATTTTGACAGTTTTGCTTGTGTCGTTAATATTACAAGTGTCCTTTTGGAACAAACACAAAGTTTAACTGAGACCGCTTCTCAATCTGTCCTATTCTGGTGCAGTTGTTTTCAGAGAGTCAGATGTTCAGCAACATGACTTTCCTCCATCACAAACTGCGGGATGCTATGCACACTGAACCCATGCTTTTCATGACTCAACGCTCAGTAACACAACCAAAATCCCTTGGGCAGTGCCATTGTTGCACAGAGGTCCATCGTGCTGATGCCCTTGACTGCAACAAGGCAATTAAGGTTTCCCCCTTCCTGCACCACTGTCACCCTCTAGGCTAAGCACTGTCACCTTCTAGCGCTACAAACCTCCAATGAAGGCCACAAAGTGATCCCGTCGGGCACTGAGTGTCCTCTGACCATCACCAAATCTTATCCCGTAGAACTTCCCCATTGCTGTGAGCTCTGGGCCTGTCAGGGCACGGGCATCCCACCACGTCCTTGGAAACCTTGCACCGTGCTCGCTGTTCTCCACCACTTGGTCAGGTCCCTCAACTTCGTCATCCTGGGCTTCTCCCCCTTCGCCAGCTGCTGCTGGTTCCTCACCGCCAAATGCTGGCACCTCCAAGCTGGCCAGCCTCCCCTCCCTGTCCCAGGCTGCGACGGCCAAGCAGGCCAGCTTGTGCTCCTCAAACGGGCTGGCCCTGTTCCACCTCTTTGCCATGTCATTATAGTCCCGCTTCTCATCATAGTTCCATTGGCGCTCTAGCCTGTCGAATAGCCTGTCGAATAGCCTGTCGATATCTGCTCTGGTGGCAGGAGCAGTAGATCGGCTGTTGTCGTTCGCTACAGTTGAACAACCAGGTACGGTCAGTCAACTAGCGCAGGTTTCAAACTCAAGTTGGTGTCGTGTTACGCACTAACCTGTTAGAACCTTGTGCTTTATGATAAGTGTCTTCCCCAGGGGTTTCCTAAGGGCAGCGTTGGGGTCCCAATCCACAACGTTGACAGAGCAAGCGAGTTGGTACCAGAAGGGAACCCCTGGGGAAAGGTATTGGTCACATAGCACAAGGTCCTGACAGGGTGCGTAATCGTGACAGCAAACTTGCGTCTGAAACCTGCGTTGAGCACCCGTGGCTGACTCTGCAGTCACAAGGCAACAGGCCAATACAAGTGACAAGGTCCTGAGACCCGCCCTCACCTCCGAGCCATTCCTTGGTCTTCTTGGCGCCCTAAAGTAAGTATTGACAATGCATGCAAGTGCGTCTTGACATTGCATGCATGTACACAGCAACACGGTGTCCCCTTTCCTCTTCTCTCTCAGGTTCAACCAGCAGTAATTGTTATGATGAAACAAAAGAATTCGTCGACAGGTATCTACCTTGCGAACGTAGTAGCACTGGTCGAGGCATACGGCACTGGCACTGGTTGTCAAGATGTGACATTAACAGCAGCTTCCTACCTTGCAGGACGGAGACCTGGTTGCCGTCTGCAGCGCTTTTGGCGTCCAACCGGGGCTGTTTGGTTGCCCTTTCCTCCAATGTGTTGCTCATATGCTCAACAGGCCTGGTCGCCTCCTGGTCAGCCATTTGGTAAAGGTCAAGCTGCAGTTTGCGTTAGTGCCGCAGCAAACTGACACAACCGAAAATAATGACAAACTAAGTTTGAAACGTTTGTGTGGAGACTTCGAAGATAAATGTAGGCTCGACTCTGCATGATTTGGTGGTGACAAGGGAGACAATAGGCGTCACCATCAACGGGGACACGACCTGAGTCATGGGCTGACGTGCAATTCGAAAGCAGTTTGTCCCGCAAGAACTCTGAAGACAGGGAGGGTAGGCATACGCACACGGCTTTCTCGTTCATCTTCCGTGTACGTGCAGATCATAGGGCCTAAGCAGTTGGCGCGGATCTCGATCGACAGTTGGCATGCATTGACATGTCGCAAACACCCGGGTGCACCCCACAGCTCCTGACAGCTATCTTGAACCACGCTGTAATCATGTACACGCAGAGACGATAGATTTTATTTCCTGCCCTGTATTCCCTGTTATGGAGCAAGAGGCTGCGAGCTTCGAGCTATCGCCTGGCACTCGAGACTTTCTTGCAGGTGAGTACTTCAACACTTGTCTTTTGCTTTCATCCTTGCGTAACGGCCGAGTTTGTCTGCTGAACATAAGGGTTGTAGCAGTTGTGTGGTCGAAAATCAGACCAGTGGTGTACTTGACACAGCCCTGCACAAAAATCTTGCATGCCCTAGGGTACTTGGCTGTATTGTGCCTCTCTTTGCCCAGCTGGAATGCAGGTCTCCTTTGTTACCACACATATCACTGAGCTATTTTACTGATGTTTTCCCACGTCATATTGCAGGAGCGGTGGCTGGAGTAGCAGGCGTCGTGGCTGGTCAACCTCTGGACACAATTCGAATCCGCCTGCAGCAAAAGAGTGTGGTACAGCAGACAGCGCGCGAGACATGGCGGGCGCTGGTTGCCAAAGAGGGGTCCATATCCCTGTTCAAGGGTATGGGCTACCCGCTGGGGACCATAGCCCTGCAGAACGCAGTTGTGTTCCATGCCTATGGCGCTGCGGGCAGGTGGCTGACTGGCAGGCAGGACTCCTCCGCCACACCCACACTCACATACCCGCAAACATTCGGTGCAGGTGCGTCTGGCATAGTAAATGGTGCCATTTGGCATCCTATGCACCTCATGCAGCAGGTGAAGCAAGTCAGCACGCAGTTGGCCCATGGTTTAGGGTTTAGGGTTTAGAACAGGGTGCGTGACATGCCCACACGCGTACCGCTGCAGGCATGGTTGCCGGGCTGGTGCAGACTGCAGTCATCACCCCCGTCGACGTCCTCAAGATACGCATGCAGCTTCAGAAAGCCAAGCCTGGTTCGGCAAACTACATCGGGTCCTTGGCGCTGGTCTCAAACGTGCTGCGGCGGGAGGGGCTCAGAGGTGCGGTGGCATGGGAATGGGTTGCAAGAGCAATGACAATATGTTGCTGCTCTCCACCTCGACTGGCACACCTTTGGCCTGTGTGGGGGGGACGTATGGAAAGGATTTGGGGCACTACTCCAGTACCGCACTATGTGCGTGGCCATACAGGGGCTCATCACGCCATGCACACCCCTCTGCTTGCTCCATATGGGTCACCGCCAGAACCCTGTCACAAACCCGAAACCCTAACAGACCCTAAACAGGCCGTGGCTGTGCAGGATTGTACCGGGGCACTGCAGTAACGCTGGTGCGCGACATACCCAGCCACGGCGTGTACTTTTGCATCTACGAGTGGCTGAGGGAGCACCTGGAGCCGGGCAGCAGGCTGAACGGCAACGCAAACCCACTGGCGCTGCTCATGGCGGGTGGGGTGGGGGGTGGGGAGGGGGTTGCACTGCTGAGCTGTGGAACTAAAGGGCGCTTGACATGCTTTGCCACTGTGTTGCATGCATGTAGGGCGTCCAGCAAGCAGTTAATAACGCCAACTTCCGCCGCTCGCATCGTATCCCACGTGAGCATGTCCCATGCCCGTCTCCCCATGTGCCTGTCATCATAGTGTGCGCATGGGTGCAGGTGGTGTTGCGGGCGCCAGCTCATGGCTCAGTGTGTACCCATTCGACCTGGTCAAGTCGCGGGTGCAGGCAGCCAGCGTGCGGGACTCACCATATAAAGGTGCGGCGTGTGACATGCTGCTCCTGCGCTGATGGGGACAGCTGCCACCGCTGACTTGCTGCGCGCTGGATAGTTTATGGTTCATGGTTCACGTGACGGTGTTTCATGTATTGATGGCTATGTGGTAATGGTCCTTGTGGTCGGGGTCCATGTGATCGGGTTGATGGCACAGCTGGTATGCTGGCATGGTGATCCAGGGGTGGTTAGCCACATGCTGTTGGACATTGCATGGCGCAAGGCTGCATCAGCTGGGCACACAGCAGACTGTCATTAAAGACAGCAGGCCGGCCAGATGGGAGCGGGGCGTACTTGCTTTCTTACTGACTTTATGCACATCCCCACCACGATACCATTCCCTCCCCCCGCGACATTGCAACTACCCTGACAGAACGCCTGCGCCTGCTGCAGGCTGGGTTGACGGTGCCCGCCAGATATACCGCCAGGAGGGTGTGCGCGTGTTCTTCAATGGGCTGGGCACCACGCTAGGGCGCGCATTCATCGTCAACGCAGCCATCTTCTCAATGTATGAGCTCACGCTAGCGGCGCTGCACCCTCAGCCTCACCCAAGTGCAGCAGCGGTACCAGCGGCGCCAACCCTGTCCCAGTAGCTTGGCCTATGGTAGCCAGCAACATCACGGGTACACTGCGCTGTGCTGGGCGCAGTCCTTTGAGGGTGGCACTGATCATCTCCATCGTGCAGTGCGCCAGGGATGATGCTTGCCAGCATTAATCTGTTGCAACCTGCACATTTTTTTATACCACAGTGGCTGCGGCAGGGGTTTTCTCACAACATGTGTTTTAAAGTACTTGTGATAGATGTTATTATTGTATGTATAGAAGGGGGGGGGGGGGGGGTGTTAAACGATTAACCCCATACCGTTCTGGACCAGTAATGCATCCAATCTGGCATTGAAGCGCATGATGGCCCATCCCTTCAACTTGAAGTTGAGTCCAGAATTTAATCATGATGCATCAGCCAGCCATGCGTAAGCCAGCCACGGCTGTTTTGAGGACACTGTCTGAGAATACGGATTATCAAGCCCTACGCATGCACATATGTAGAGTGCATGCACACATGCAGAATTCTCAAAAGTTTCAGCTATCGGTTACTTACAATCTAGAAGCTGCCTGGGCTGCCCTTGCAAGTACATGAGTGTGAGCCGCGCCAAGCTAAGCTTTCCATCGCATGGGCCAGGCCTTTAGCTATGATTTTATCCCTTCTCTCTCTTGCTAAGTTTATGCCACAAAGTATACCAAATTAGGGCACACATAATGTAGGTAGCTAGCAGGTATTTCCAGCATCCACAGAAACAATATAGTACACGTATTACGGTGGCAAGCCACATTGTGCACATTTATACACAATTAAGCAACACTTTCAGATGACTAGCCTACTAATTATAACTTCAACAAAATACGCGATTGCCAACCATGCTGTGTACATTACCGTGCTAGCTTGTGGTGTGCGGCTGTGTGTGGGATGGTTTTGTTTCATTCTTTATGTAGTACAAATCTGGGTCCCGTGATGATCCACGAAAATTTAATGGCATGTTATCCAAAACTGACGCGTCACTACGCATGCGCCACTGCAGACACAATACATCATATGATGCATGGCAAAACAGTACAAAGGGCGCATCCGTTCAACGTCTGCAATCTCCGGTGCATCCGCAGAGAATTATTGAATTTGTTGACATACTCCAAACCATCTACCTATCTGTTGTGATACTGTCGCAAGGTCCTTCCTGCCTAGGCTGTACTATTTGAAGACTCCTCCATCCCGCTATTGCTGCTGGCTGGCCCTTGCATAGGCCTCGTCATACTCCTGCGGGGGGCGGGGAGGGGAGGGGTGTGACCTTGGGATGACCATGGCGGGTGAGGTGGGGACTCCCCACACGATGGCCGCATAAGGACTGGGCATACACAGTCCTGCAATACACATGCAAGGCAACACAATGACCAAATTGTTGCATGCCATGGCACACATTATGGCCAATATGGCAGGTCAACAGCGCATACACTAGGTGGAATGACGCCTTGGCCAGCTCCATACCCCAGCGGCAGCGGTGGTGTTCTGTTTGCTGCAGGCGTGGCCTTTGGCCCCAGAGTTGACACAGGCATGCACCAGCCCCTGCCCTCTCTTTACCTTTACACATCGCATGAACCAGTCCCTGTCCCCCCTTGGTATGAACTGCTTGAAGTCTGCCAGCAGGTGGATGCGCTGCGGCCCCTTGAGCACTGCCACCACGCCATCAATGAGCGCAAGGGAGTTGCGGTCAGCGCTGCAGCACACACAGGGCAGCGTGATCAAGCCGCTGCCAGGCGCACAAGAATTGGTGCCTGATTGCGGCCACTGCACGCATCGCTGTGCATGATGTGACCAGGCAATGTGGGCTTGCTGCAGAACCTAAAAGGCTTGATGAGCAAGTATGGTAATAAGTACTCCAGAAGCGACCATCTCCTCTCTGACAGGCAACATGCTTCCTGCTGCAAACCTCCCAAACCCCCACCTCCCCCACCTGTACGTGACCAGCAGCTTCTGCACCGCTGTGTAGTCGGGGCGCGGCAGCTCCTGCTTGAGGCGCGCCATGTACTCTTTCACACCAGCCTCGCGCTGCGTGCGGGAGGAGGGGCCAGGGGAGGGGGCGGCGGGGCGGGGCTGTGGAGTGGCTGACGTGGACGGCTGCGGATGTTCCTGTTGTTGCTGTTGTTGTGGTCTGTGGACAGTATCTGCGGCAGCATGTGCCAGGGTTAGCAGCAATGGTTTAGGGTTAGCAGCAATGCAAGACAGGCACGGAGAGGGTATACCGGATAGTAGAGAACCATGCATTGCATAGTAGTGCATGCAAACCTGACATATCCTTAGACAAGTAGATAATATGTTACTTGGCTCATGACATGGAAATTGGTAGAGAAATTGCATGCGTAACAACGTAAATGCTGCAACCCCGTGGCACTGTGGTCCCCTTCTGTCCCTACTACATTTCCACACATCTCCTGGGATTGCAGCCCTTAGCACACTGAACCCCATGCAATTTGCTGTTGATCCAGGGAGCATGTAGCGCTACCCTGCTGCCGCATATGCACATCGCATATTAATTGTACCTTGCTGTGACGCCGCCATGCGCTGCTTGAACTGCGCCACCAGCTGCGGAGGGCCGGCAAACTCGACAGGTGCAGGCTGATGGCCGCCACTTGGCGCCTCGCCCTCATCCACCGGCCGCTGCAGCCCCCTGCACATGCGCACACTACTCACGGAGGGTAGCACGCACACGCTGTGCAAGCCATTTGTACCCTAACCCATACCCAGTGACCATGCCATGGGCCCTTCACACATTGCCACCTCATGTTAGTGCCTCTAGAGAACTGTGTCACCTCTAAGACTAGACAATTTTCAGTCGAAAATTGTTGCAGGACCAAACACCGTCCTGTGGGAATCCAACGCGCCCAATAGGATGAGGTATATGGGTTGTGCGCTAGTGCAGGGAAATCATTACTCCCATGGGGATTACACAGCCCTTACCTTGCCAGGCTTGATGCGGATGCCTTCAGAGCCGCGGGTGCCAGTGGCGGCCGCCTGCCGTTGACCGCCTGCAGCCCAGCAAGTGGGTTGCCAGCGGGGGCAGCGGTGCGGTACGCAGGCTGGGCGGGCCGACTGGCGCCGTTGCTTGCTGCGAGCATGGTGAGCAGCTGGGATCCGCCTGTGGTGCAGAGCAGGTGGTCAGTATCCGCGTGCAGCAAGGTGTGGCCAGCAAACGTTGCACAGAAGAGGCACATGCACACGCTACCTTAGTGACATGCATTCCACCTCTGGAGGGGCAAGATGGGTGGGTGACCGGCCAAATTCCGGGGAGCAAGATTATTGGGACAAGGGAGTAACAACCAGTAATCCAAAATTATGGAGATCGAGCGAGCATCAACTCGGTGCAATGGGTGTGGCGCCACACCAATCCTTCATTGGTGTAAGTCCAGCCATGTTCATGAATTTTACCTTTTGCGGGGGGCGGTTGGGACGCCTGGGAATCGGTCCTGGGGCGCTTTGCCATGGACCCCACCAGCTGGGCGATACCGGCGGTGATGATCTGACTTGGCGGGCGGGGTGCAGCTGCAGAGGGGTACATGCCAGCACCACCCGCCTCCCCGCCACTGGGCCCCGCAGGTGTCAACTGTGACCCATCCACATGGCGCACACCGCTCTGCAAAAAGGAGGGGCGCGCGGCGGCGGCGGGGGCGGAGGTGCTTGCCGCTGCCACCGTCCGCACGAGGTTGCTCTGCTCCTGTGGGAGCAAAGCGCAAGGGTCACAATGCGGCGTCTGCATGCTTATGGCTCCTGTCTTGGGTGCTGGGTGTGCATGCACTGTGTTGCATCCTGGCACTGGCAGGCGGGCGTGTGGCAGGTCATCCCATTATCCGGCCCAGGTATATGGCAGGGCTAGAGGATGGAATTGTGGCCATGCATCCTCATGGCAGGTCCTGCTGGACCAGCGTCCTTGAGCTGCTTCACGGCAGGCGACACCCTGCAAGTCCTGCCAAAGAAATCCATACAGCTTGCACCATACAGCGCCACAGCAGGGGTGCCAGGGGATCGCACAGCCCCCTCCCTCACCCTGAAGAACTTTGTAAGCGAGGCCGAGACCGCTCCAAAGTTGTCATGACGCTGCACCTTGTCCCTGAGCCAGCTCGACACCTGCTGGCGCGTGGAGGTGGCGCCGAATCGCTCGTCACACAGCAGGATGGCGCCGTAGTCATGGCGGTGGCGGATGACGCGCCCCATGGCCTGGTTCACAGCCCTGCACAGAGTGGGTGCGTGGGTGAGGGTGGCAATATGCGAGGTGATGTAAGGAGCTGCTGGTGGTGGTGGTGCTGTACCCTGGCCATATTTGTACAGCCATGTGCTATACAGAGGTGTATACATGGGGTATGGCAGTCTTCCAATCTGGTAATCGATGCGCATCTAGGTGCAGAATATGGAAAGCCACTGCAGGTTTGAGTAAGGGTATATTGGATAAATGCTCCCCTTGCATGCACTTTTTTCTAATTAAAAGACCCCCCCTAAGTGCGACCACTCCTCACGCCCCTCCCACCGCTCACCTCGTGGCCTGTTGCACATACCACTGCTCACCAGTCAGCGGCCGCATGGCGCCCTCGCCCCCCCGCATACCCCTGGCAGCCTCATCAAGCACCTCGCGCTTCAACCGCACCCTAGGGTCCGTCTTCATGGGGTAGGGCAACCCGGTGATCACCACCGCCCGCCCCGCGCTGTCAGCAAAGTCCAGCCCCTCACTCATCTTGCCCCGGCACACTGCAAAGAACACCGCCCCATGCAGCGCCGGGTCCTTGAGCTTTGCCTTGAAGTCGTCCACCGTTGCGCTAAACAGCGCCGACTCGCGCGGCTCGATGATGGCGTGCTTGGAGCGGGCGATGCGCTCCCACACGTTCAGGCCGCCGCCCACTGCAGAGAGGGAGGGTGTGGTGAAGAGTGCACAAGGTGCGGTCCCATGGGGGTGTGCGCATGCGGGTAGTACACAGGCGGTTATGGCTCCTGCAGGTTGCTAGCAGCGCGCTGTAGATGTTGCACATTTCCACACGCGCCATTGGCATCTGCTGTCCCTGTTGACTGCTTATGTTGTGTTGTAACACTGTAATGCCTACACATAACTGTTTCATTTGGTAAAGAACAGGAGTGCTTGCAATCCACAACTACTGGGGGATGCATCCCACCTAGGCCAAAGCATGCAACTGCAATGGCAACCATGTCTACATCTGCACATGGCTGCCTGGCTGTACCTGTTGGCTGCTTCCAGGCCTCCATGCATGACCGCATGACCACGTAGGAGGGGAAGAACACAAGCATGCCGTCGGGCACGATGCGCACAAAGTTGGCTATTGCGCAGCCCAGGTCCTCTTTGTACTGGGGGCTGTCGCGGTGCTGGTAGGAGGAGTTCAGGGCGGAGCCCTGAGGGCCCACCGGCACCACGCCTACCCACACCTGAGGAGGGGGGGGGAGTGGGGATTGAAGGTGTGGGGGAGGGAGCCTTGTCAGGTGCATGGCAGAGGAATTCACTTGGCGCGGGTTGGCACCATGCAGTTGGGTGCAGCACTGAAATTTGTGAACGTCCACACTGTGCTGGACCAGGCGCCATGCATTTGTGTGTAGCATCAGAGGAAGTAAATATGTGCTGCACCCAGAAAACATATGTAACTAATTTTGCTTTATTTAAAAATGCCCAGTTTATTTTTCCACTTCATTAACGTTTTCATGCATGATATAAGATTGTAAATGTATGCACCAATTCCGTATATCCGCCAAATGCTGCCAAATTACACATATATTTAGCTAAGAAATTAAATACAAAATGGTTATACTCCCCTTTCCCTTCCCCCTCCTGGTGCGCTTCGCACCCACGAGCCCTAAAATGGAAAGGATGCACAATGCCGTGCGCCAGCGAGTGCTGTATACCCCACACCTGTGATGGGTCCACCACATGCGGGTTCTCAAGCACCACCGGGAATGGCAGCTGCAGCTCGTGGGCAAAGGAGTCAAGGGGCGACAGGGTGCCACTTGTCAGCAGCACGCAGCGCACAGCCAGGCGCTGCAGCGCTGCAAACGCCAGGCCAGGGGAGAAGCACCAGTAGGAAAGCGTGGGGAGCATCTGCTCGCCCTGCAGGAGGGGTTGGGTGGGTGGGCGGGGGTCCCTGTGGGTGTCACAAAGCATGGCACACCCATAGCAGAAGTGTGAACAGCCCATGTATGCCAGTGTGATGTTGCTGAAGACTATCTCTTGGCAGCCATCAGTACAAAGAATAATAATAATAGAAAAGAAAACATGACATATATGATAATACCAATATAAAGTTTGGAACAAATTTGCAATAAGTAACTTGATTATGCCTCCTGGCTCCATCCTCCCACCTTTGCCTTCTCCATGTGCACGTGCATGCGGTAGGAGGTGTGCGCGGGGGGCAGGCCGGGTGCGGGGGGCTCCAGTGATGCAAAGGCCAGCGACAGCGCCTCAGACAGTGCGGAAAGCTTGTAGGAGCTGGAGCGGGTGCCGCTCCTGCGTGGGGTGGGGTAAGTAAGGCAGGATAAGGGGTGGGGGGGATCCAGCATTGCGTGCACCCCCACCCCCCGCCTCTATCATCAGTGATATGCTGAAACTAAGGGCAGTGCGTTTTGGCTTGAAGTCACCCACCTCTTGCCCACCCCCGCCGCCTCCTCTGCCAGCAACTCCGTTGCCTGCTCCAGCAGCCCAATCAGCGGCAGGTAGCTGCTCTGCGTCACCCCTATGCGCGCAAGCAGCTCAAACAGCGCGCTGCCCGGTGCGGTGTAGCCACCGGGGGTGGAGGCGGGCAGCTGGGCGATCAGGGACTCAAGCTGGAGGAGCAGGGCCTGGGGGGTGGGGGGTGGGGGGCAATGAGGGGGCGGGGCTGCTGAGCAATGCGTGGCGGTGGGGACTCACCTCGTATAAACAGCTTCGCACTTCATGCTACCCTGGTCTGCCGAGCCAGCAAGTGGTGCCACGCACATGTGGTTGTCCCCCTGCTCGTGCAGCGGTGCACAGGTGCATGGCAAGCTCATGCGCGTGGACATGGGGCCCCCTCGAGAGTGGGGTGCTCTACGCCGGTGCGTGTGTTGTGCCCAGATGAGGCCAGGGACATAGTGCAAGCCTAGTATGTAGAGTGCCGTGTGCGCACGCGGTTGTGAGTCGAGCTCGCAGTGCTCGGGAGCGCCCATGCACTCACCCTCAGTCCCCTCAGGTCGGTGCTTAGCTGCAGGGGGGTCTTGAAGCTGGTGTCTGCACAGGACACACACATGTGGATGTGATGAGATGTGGGGTGGGCTGCACAGGGCGCACCAACACATGACACACAGGGCATGTATGCATGGGGCTGCAGTGGGGGTAAGAAGGCAGGGCAATCCAGCAGGAACGCAGGGGTATCTCTAGAAGTGACACAGCATGACAATTACATCAACACCATGCACGCCCCTGATATGGATAAGACCCTCCCCACAGCTACCGCACACCTGCTTGCTTGACCCCCCTTGAGTCAAACACTGGCACCGGTGGCATTCGGGTTGCTGACTCCAGTGCCAGCTCCAGCGCCTGCTGCACCTCGCCAATGCAGGCACCCAGCACCGCAGCGGGCAGGTCGAAGGAGGCGGCGTCGGAGCACACACCCTGGCACACACACAGAGCACCATGAAGTGATCGTCAGCCATGGCAAGGCACGGCCCTGGGCAACCGCTTGCACCTCCGCCTCCACCATCCCATTCCCATGTCCAATCATGAGGCATGTGCATCACACGCACAGAAAGACATGTGCACCCCTGGATTACGCCATGCCTTCTTTCACCATGTTTCAGCAAACACCCGGCTGCTGCCACACATGCACTTCCTGCCAACCCCCATGTCCCACCGCCCACCAGGCCCGGCACCCCCCTCCTACCCTCCCATCGCACCCACCTCCACATTGTGCCCCTCGTCAAAGATGAGCACCGCGTTCTCCCACGCGATGCCCCCGCCCATGCGCGAGCGCGTGCGCCCATCCAGCAGGTAGTTGTATGGCATGAACACAAGCTCGGCGCCGCTGGCCATCTCCCGGGATACAAAGTATGGACATGCGCCGTGCGCCCTCCCTAGGGTAACCAGCTCCTCGATGTCCATGGGCTGGCGGGACAGGTCGGGGTTGGCACGCAGCAGGCCCTGCGGGGGTGGGTGGGGGTGTGTGGGGATGGTAGTGGGCGCACATGGTGATCCATGTCAGGATTTATGGGTGGATGCGTGTGCGGGTAAGCCATATGAAAGTAGTTGGGGGAAAAGCTGCCGATGGAGCAACAGCAGGCCCTGTGGGATTTGGATGGGATTTGGGGTAATTAGGCCCTCATGCATGGGTGCATCTGGCGGCGGTTAAGTGGACCCCAGCAAGTCCACGGCCATGATGGACAGATAGGGGTGCAGACATGTGGATATGTGTGGCAACTGCGCATGCGGTACTGTAAGGTGGATGCACTGAGCCATGAGCCCCTGCCCCCAGCATATCCACCCCACTCACCTCCACCCCAAAGTAGTGCGAGCATCCCTTGCGCTGCACCAGTGCCCTGCATGCAGTGGCTGCGGCTGATCCAGGCAGCTTGGACACCGCATTGTGGGTGCAGGTCTGCTGGCGGGAGGAAAGCACAGCGGTGGCGGGCCTGGGGAGAGGAAGAGGAGGGTGGGTGTGGGGTTGGGCACGGTTGGGGTGCGTTGCAATGGCCCTCAAACTCACATGGTTGGCATGGCTGCAATCCCTAACCTTTTGCCCACCCATCCGCATCTCCAATCTCCATCATGTTTTCACTCCATGTGATGTTGATATATTGACACATGCTCATCCGAACATGCCATCCGCCCCCCTACCCCCTATACCACCGGCATCCGCGCCACCCACCCACCTGTATGCAGTGTTCTTCAGCTCCCGCATGACCTGCGCCAGCTGGCTGTGGGTGCGCGAGGAGTACACGATGGTGGGCAGCTGGCGCGTTAAGGGGGATACACCGGTGGCGCTGCTGGGGGCGGCCGCCGCGCGCAGGGATGCGGCTAGGTAGCCCTGGCCAAGCGCCGGGAGGGGGGTGGGGGCGGGGACCAGGCCCAGTGCGTTGGCATCGGCCTGTGCAAACTGCGGCAGGAATTGGGGGTAGTGGGATGGGGTATGTAACTGGCCACTGCTCAAAGGGCCCTGCACCCTGCGAGCCTGTCAGTTGCAGCACGGAGCCTTTTGGGTGTGTATATTTGGCCTTTTGGTGTGGCAAGGCCATGCCCATTAGTCCAGGACCCAAGATGGGTCCCACCCAATACCAAGGTACGCCCAGACCCTGCATGGTGCCGAACCCCACCCCTCCCCCCACCCACCTCCTTCTGCAGCTGCTGCCTCCATGCCAGGCAGGCGCACAGCAGGCACAGCGTCTTGCCGGTGCCGGTGGGGCTCTCAAGAAGCGCGTTCTGGCCCTGCAAGCACCGGGTATGTGGGTGTATGGTACCGTTCCCTTAGGGCCACACACAGGGCTGCAGCTGAGCTGCCAGGGTGGCAAAAGAAGGGTGTGAACCACACACAGCCAGGTGTGGAAAGCAGGCCCTGGGCCTGCACAGTTGTTTGCTGCTGAGTGGTGTTGCACATTGGGTTGTCTCCACACCAACGTACTTACCTCCTGCAGTGCCTGTATGACCTTCTCCATGTACACCACCTGCACAACACACACCACTGCTCACTGGCCCTTGCACCCATGCAACATGGACCACTCCACCATATGCATGCATGCGCCCAAACGCCTAAGGTTGGCAACATGTAGATAGGTTCTGTAAATAAGCGTCGAAAAATGGTTGCGTGCGCGGTCTCGCCTGGCAGTCATACGCCTCATATGGGAACTGCACCTCCACCCCCTGCAGCGTGTAGGCAGGCATCCCGCTCCCTCAGGCCTCGTGCCAGCCAGCACCAGCGGCTAAATGAGGGTACAAACGGGTAACTACATCCTACAACAGCTGTTGAGCAGCCGGTTGGGGTGTGGCCAGGGCAGTATGAAGCCTATATAGCAAGATGGTGTGGGGTGGCCCAGGCACAGGCACGTTTGTGTCACGCCAAGGTTGTAGCCACTACGAGGGGGCTGGATGAAAAGCGCAGCGCAAGGAGATGGGGTATTCTGTTTTGAAAATATCCAGGTTTTCGGTTTAAAGGTGTTCAAATGCTGAGATGCATGCAAAGGCCGCTCTCGTCACGTTTCACTGAACATTTCCCCACATGCATGCATATTACCCAGCTAGGAAACGTCTAGAAAGGTTCACTGCGCAGCCAAACAACCCCAACTTAATTAGGTTTTAGCGCTGTTACAGAGCGACGGACAACAAGGCAACACCTGAACCATATTCAGCTTCACCTCCTTCCTCTGTCAACTGGTGCAAGTGAACTTACTTGCGCACCACCCCCATAGCGCATAGACAGCAAAGCCACACCACAGCCTGTTCCAGCCAGGACAACAGCAACTCAGGATCATGGCAGGGCAAAAGTTCAAATACGTGTACATCCCAGCTGACGTGTAAGGCGGCATCTGTTTCCTCCCTTTGCATGCACACATGGCTAGGGGTTCGCACGCCTGCTGGGTAGCCCCGATCCTACGGTTGTCACCTATACTAACCCTGTAACACCTCTCAAATAGTGTGTATTCAACAATGGGATTGATCAACCCACTTATCTATGCGTTCTCGGTGGCTGGCTTGGTGCCCTCGCCCCATGCCACCCACACCATTTGCAGTTCGGGCGTCGCCGGTCAATCAAGACACATACTTGGCTTGTGCTCCATGCCCTGCGTCCCCTTACCTGTGTGGCCCGTCTCCCCCCCTCCTCTGTGTAACACCGCCCTCTCCCCCTGCAGGCACGAGTCCCTTGAGCAGCGCGAGCTGGAGCTGCAGGAGGGCAAGGAGGTGGAGGGGCTGCTGGACGCACTCAAGGTGAGGGGGTGTGACTGTGCACAGGCCATACTATGCACAGGTCAACCACTGGACTACATCACAGGCGCTGCACCAGTGCTGACTGCATTACATGGGCTGGTGGTGTTGTGTCCTAGCCGCGTTGACACGAGTGTGTCGCCCAGGACCACTTCCGGACGCATGGTCCCGCCAAGACCGCTGAGCAGTGGCAGCAGCAGCGCGCCAGCCTGCTTGAGTCCCTGCCTGCCGGGTCCACCATCGACCCCTCGCTGCTGGACAAGACGCTGGGCCAGGGGCTGAACATGGTATGGGGGGCGCCGCACAGGGCGCAGGGGGGGGGGTGTGTGTGGGTCCACTACAGGGGCGCAAATAAAGCCGCATGGATGCCACAATGTTGTCATTGGCAAGCTGTATGCATGCACGCGCCTATGCATGGTGTCCCCTTGGCCAAAGGTTGGCACAAACTTGCCAGAATGCATGGCATGTGGCCATCGTGGTAGTGCACCTCACAAGATCAAAACTTGCCCGATCCGTGGCCTGACCACAGTACAGCACCCACCCACCCCGGTGTGCATTGGCGCTGTGCCCACCTGCGGCCCTCCTTGCAGGTCGAGAACATTGCCCTGCTGGCCAACTCCAAGGCCAACGGGTTTGTGGGGGTGAACCTGTATGTGGATGACGAGGGCGCCATCAAGGACCTGCCCCTCAACCCACGCGCAACCCAGATCGCCTGCTGTTGCGGGAAGCGGATAGAGGTGGGGGCCTGTCGGGGACAGGGGAAGGAGTGGCGGTGGTGGGCAGTAGCTAACAATTGCCTGTGGTATGGCATGCAATTTATTGCAGAAAACAAAACATTGCTCCATTTTTTTGGAGCAATTAGGCGTGAGTGCAAATTTGCCTGAGGAACACGCCAGGTTTGAGATAATCACATGCACCATGGTGGGAGACACGCAACGGATGTGATTGCACATGGTGGCCATGGGCCCCGCCGCCGCTTCACACCACCTCAACACAAACAGGCACCAGCTCGCCTGCCGTATCCTAGCACAACTAGTCAACCATAACATGAAGTAAAAACCCCATTGGCATAGTATCTATGCATTTTATTTCTCTGCGTCACCCCCACTATTTTGAATGTCCCAATGTTATTGCCTGGTTCCAGGTGCGTGGCGACGCATTCCTTGCGCGCGTGTTTGACGACGGCGAGGGCTTCAAGCGCATGGACCTGGACATGGGCGAGGTGTCAAGCTCTGCAGATTGGGTGAAGCAGGCGGCGGAGGTGAGCCGGCGCAAGGCAAAGGAGGAGGCGCCAGAGCAGGTGTGGCAGAAGATGAAGGAGCGGGGGGCGGCTGGTGGTGCGCGTGTGCAAGAGCTGAGCCCCGCACAGAGCAGCAAGGAGGATGGGAATGCCGCGTTCAAGCGGGGGGACTACGAGCAGGTGTGTAATGGATGGAGGTGGATTGTGCTGATGGAGAGCTGTTGCATGGGGGGTGTCCGCATTGCCATGGCGACATGCCACAGTGTCCCGCAGGTCTCCCTTTCAGGATTGTCCGTACAACTGGAACCAAGCCCTTATCCGTGCAAATCGTTGAAGAAAGTGTGTGTAGCCTCTTCTGCAGGCTCTGAAACCACTGTTCATACCATTTAATCCCAATTTAGGGAATTGGGTGTGTGCCCTCATGTCACGGAAGGTGTTTTTCTAGCATTTAAACTACCCTTGCAGCTGACACGGTGTCTCGCTCCTACACCAATACAACCATTCTTCTCCCACAGGCCGTCTCCCACTACAGCCGGGCCCTTGAGCTGGACCCCCTACTCACCGCTGCGCGCAACAACCGCGCCATGTCGCTGCTGAAGCTGGGCAGGCACGCGGAGGCTGCGGATGACTGCACGCAGGTGCTGGACATGGAGCCGCGCAACGTCAAGGCGCTTTTCAGGAGGGCAACGGCAAGGTGCGGGGCCGGGGAGGGGTGGCAGCGGCTGTGGGGTGTCTGTGATCTGGGGGGGGCAGGGTGTGCATATGGATGCTTGTCTTGGAACACTGCGGTGCCCATGCAGTGCGCAGTGGTATGGGCATGGGAGTCTTGGGTGGAGGGGTGTGCTGATGGGTGGCCCACGTGTAAGGACCGACCTGTGTGTGCGTGCAGGAAGGAGCTTGGTCAAGTGGCGGATGCCATTGCTGACTTGCAAAAAGCGGTTGCGCTGGAGCCCAGCAACAGCCAAGCAAAGCAGTTGCTGGAAACGTTGCAAGCAGCCACAAGCAGCGAAAACATGCAGCCATGACAATTTACCCCTACTGCCTTGTGATTTGTCGTTGCGCTTGGGCATACTATCAATTGAACCCTCAATTATATGGTTGTAATCTCCAACCGTTGAACAGGTGTAGCAGGAACGAAGTGTTAACAATTGTAACCCTTTCGGCCCCAGGGGGTGCACCAAGTGTGTGAGACCGCGCCCGGCCCTGCAGGCGTGGCTGCTGTAATACCTGGGACCTTGACTGTGTGCCATATCGTGCAGAAGCACATGGCTGTCTCAAGACTACCTCGCGGTCACTTGTTTGCAAACTGGCAATACAACTTGGTAAAAAAACAAACTGATGTCCAAAAATACCAGAGTATTTAATTAACCCGGGGGGCATGTTCGAATGCCGCTGTCCTGCTGCTGAATAGAAAGTCAGCCACACAGAAAGCTGGGGTGTACTCTGGGTGTACTTCACATCGATGTAAGTCAGTTGTTTTACTCCGCTATGTTCGCTTGCTGTCGGGCCTGACAACATAACAGGCTGATAGAACATAACAAGATGTCCACTCGAGAGAATCGCTATGCTGGGGGGAGGGCCTCCGACGCCGGTGGGCGACGTTTAGCACCACTCCGCAGCATACGATTGATGGGCATCTCTAATTGACAACTACGGGTGTCGCGCAGGCTCCTTCACAGCAACTACCATGGGGCGCACAACATGCACTGACTTGTTCAAAGAGTGCAAGGTGTCGGACTTGTTTCAGGAGGCAAAAGATACCTCTAAAGTGAATTGCTTGAAGGCCGGGTGTGTCACCACCTGCGTGGTAAGCTATGCAGTCTCTTTTGTTGCGGGATATCCACTTGGCATAGCTTTTCCATATGCATGCATATACAGTTGTCCAAGCCTTCCCATGGTATTGCAGGACCGCCACATTGGGAAGACAGTGTATTTGATCGAAGGGGGGGCTTGTGCCACCTGGCTGAACTATCTACAGGTAAAAGCCTTGCTTGTGCTTTAGTGGCTGGGAACCCATGCCCACATGCCTGCGCAGTTGGACACTGCCCAGCAGTGGAGGACAAGGGTCTGCATGGTCTCAGCTGACAACCGCTAGTGCCACTTGCACGGAATCTGCTCATTGTCACTCATCTCCACAGGTACCCCTGTCTGCATCAGGCGACTTGAGGAGCTATGAACGCTATATGTACATACAGGTGAGTGTGGGTATGGTTGTGTCAGCTGAGAATGCAAGATGCTGTCACGTTTACCAAAAGCTTCTGTTTTCATGGCAGATGAAAGCAAACCAGAATCAGCCATACGCCATCCACCTGACGCTAGTGACTCAACAGGGAGACGCGCGCAGGCTGACACTCAGCAACCTGCAGACAAAACCTGTGCCAAAGGTATATACGCCAGCAGCGTGCTGTGTGGTCGCCTCCAGACAATGTGATCAATAAAAATTCATGCGGGTCTTCCATAACTGTTTTTTGTGTAATTTTTGTGTGTTCGTCCGGGATTATCATATGGGGATTTGCCAAATATTTGGTGCACACTTTTGAGCCAAAATCGCTGCGGTCATCGGGGTATGAAGACCCAAACCACATCTATTGGAATGGAATGGCCTTGAAAGTGGACGGCTTTGCAGGGCCGTATGCAGCTGTGTGTACCAGGCGAAGCCAGCCTGAGGTGGACACAAATCTCACTGGACCTGGGCAGCATTGTCGTGGACTGCTTTGAAGGCAAGAGGTACCACCACTTGAAGTCCATCCAAATCTGTGGGAATTTGCGGATGCGCAGTGTATTTGTCAGCGACAGCAAGTTTGATGCCCAGGTGCGGAAGTGTGGGAATTTGCGGCACAAGCAATGAAAGGTGCCAACATGCTTTGGCATTTTGATTGCTACTGCTATTGACCCGTCTGTTTGTATAATGCAGTCCATTCCTCGGGAGATGGTGCTGTCATTCGCTTTGCCACCAGAGAGCTTTGCATGGATTTGGCTGCCAGCAGACACAGCATCCCAAAGTGCCGCAGCAGACACAGCATCCCAAATTGCCAGGTGGCCCTCATGTGCTTTTGTTTCACAGGGTGGTTGGGGTAATGTATCACAGTAAAATCTTGCATGGAAGATTACATAATGATGGTGTATCCCCACGCCGTTTAAAATTATGCTGCTTCCGACCTCTGCAGGGATTTGTGCCCCGTGGACGATCATGATAAGGAGAATCATGCAGAATCAACAGCAGCTTATTCATTTCATTCAAATCTCAGGTGCGCCCTACGTCAGCTGTCACATGTGGCTCATGACTAACGTTTACATCAATGGATTGATGTATACAAGGAACAGGAGAATGTGTTTTCAATTGGTGCTGAGTCTGGTGTTCTGTGTAAGTTTGCAGTTGCCGATCAGCATTGCAAAACGCGGAAGAGACACCTCGATATGATTGCAGTGCCACCGAGCGCAAGTTTGCAGAGATTGATTCGACTGGAAAACATCCTGAGTTCACCACAGCTGCTGAAATGGCCACCTACAATGGTCAGCCTGTGCTGGAACTTGTACAATCAGTCGGACTTTCCGCTGAGTTCCCAAGAGTGGTGCACTGGCTGCCACACTCAAATCGCGTGGCCTTTGCGCATGGCAACATTGTGATTCTCCATGACGGTGAGGTTCTTGGTTCATGATATCTGGTAAACTTCCCTCCTGAGTTTGCTCCCTAAGAAGTACAGTAGTTTAAGAGGGTTTGGTTGCCAATGTGCAGTGCTGAATAGTAAACAAGTGGTCCTGAGGGGTCATTCAGCCAGTGTGTTAGCGATGGCAGTTGACAGCAAGGGGTTGTTCTTGATGACAGCACAGGAGGGGAGGGAGGCAATGATCAGGATATGGGACCTAGCAAGGGACCAGTGCGCAGAAATACTCAATGGTGCGTCTGCTAGTCAGCTCTACACAAACTACCATACACATTCACTGCTTGGACATAAGTGAGACCCTGCAACAGCAAGTGTAACAGCGCAGAGTAATGAGGTGCCTTTATGCACCTGAAGCTGTTAGGGCAGCTATGTGCGTGTGTACATGTCGGCTTGGCAACGCCTTTGTGATCTTGCCATGCAAACCCACAGTCAGGTGCAGTGGCCTGTGTGCTGATTTATCATCCAAAGTCCTATCAACTGCAGAGCATGATCACGGCTTGCTGGCCGTGGACTTGGCTGCTGATGCCTCCACTGCTGTTGCTGTGGGGCTGGACTCATACAATCGGCAGCTGGTCGTGCTGTGGAGGCTTGGACGGCTGCGGAATGGCAGTCTACAGGTCAGGATGACAATGCTTTGTCTGCATGCCCACAATGCAGTTCAAAGTGACAAGGTCTGCTTAGCACACAATGCAGGGTATGGTAATAAACAAGTCAACAAATCCTTTGTTTGCAGGCTAAGGTTCTTGCTAAGTATATAACTGATTACAACATCAAATGCGCCAAGATTTCACCAGCGAACACATCTGGCGTAATGACTTGCGGCTATAACAGCATACGCAGCTTGCGGCTAAAGGTCAGTTCACGGGAAAGCCTAGAGGGGAGCCAGGGATTCAGGGGTTAAAGTTTAGGGTTATTGTACAAATTTACCTTATCATGACCCTGACGTTCAGGAATTTTTATATTAATAATAATATATATTTTCAAAAAACCTTGTAACTATCAGGACGATGTATTCAGGTGTACATTGAATATTCTATCATACTCCACCGCTTTCAGGAAGGACTGCTATTGTACAACATCACGTGTCAACTTGAATTAAACGTTTTTTTTTTATGTCAATATAAAACAGAATTGCAACAATACTGCTCTGCAAACTTGGTCCCCCCCACTCACTCTCCTTACATGCATGCAGGGATCGCAATTGAGGGGCATGTCTATCGCAATGCCGCAAGGCATGCATCCAAAGGTGTTTTTGCACGGTGAACTGGTAAGAAATATTTACACCGACATTGCCTTTGAAGTATCCATGGACACCTTGAGTTCCAGCCTGCATGCATTTGTGGCCAGTGCTGCCGGAACAGTTGTGCAAGTCAACTGCAACAGCCAGCAAGTGGGGCGAGTGTACCGGCTACATGACGCTGCGATCAACCAAGTGATCATCTCCAGTGCGATGTGTGTGACTGCATGTGAGGATGGGACAGTGCGTGTTTGGCCAACCGACTTCTCAGACTTCATGCTGGAGGCAAAACACGACGCTGCAGTCACATCCCTGTCACTGTCCAGTGATGGCCTTGCAGTCAGCGTTGCCACTGAGGATGGGGCGCTGGGTGTACTAGACGTCACCACCTATGAGTACACAGCCCTGTTGCGCACCCACATAGACACAATACATGCCATCGCCCTCCATGACGCAGGGTACGAAATGCTGCAAGTGCGGAAAGTTGCTGCAGTTGGAGTCATGTTTCAAGTACGGCTTGTTTGGCATGCACTGCATGGATGTTAAGCTGCATGAAGACCTGGAATGCAATTGCAGGAAGAGGTTCAGCACTGTGTCAAGTGATGGGACGGTGCGCGATTGGAGCCTTGAGACCTGTGCTCAGAACTGCCAATTTGACATTCCTAGGGAGTGCCCAGTGAGCGTGTGCTACAACACCAGCAGCCAAGACCTTGCGGTTGGCTTCGCTAATGGATTCCTACGGGTATTTGATTTGGCAGCAGTTTCTATGGCACAAGAATGCAAACAGCACCATTGTGCCCTTCAGTCACTGGTGTTTGATGCAAGTGGGCGAATCTTGTTTACAGCTGGTATGTGGTGCAGATTTACGGCTGTGGTTGTTCAGCATACATGGCTGCTGCATGACAGCAACACCTGTCACAGTGACCTTGAAAGTGCCATCCCGGGTGAGCTGTACATTCAAACACTTTCACCGCCACAGGTGCTGACGGCTCCATCTGCGTGTTTGATGTATCACGCAATTACCTGCCACTCCGCCACCTGCAGCAGTCAGCTAAAGCTTCCATCGGCCACCAGTTACATTCCGCCAGCCAGGCGCCCACACTAAGCAGGGTCGGCAACACGTTGATTGCAGTTTCTCCTTCTCATGACCCTGGCAAGGTATGATATGGTGGATCAATACCCTAAGCAATTATTTATGCACAAATTTGGATTCGTAAACAAATGCACTGAGGACTGTGAATACTAGCAGGTAGCCATGCACAAAACATGTGGAGGAATGGCTAGTTCATATCACAGTTAAACCAGGGGTTGTGGTCCATCTCACAACTGCATGAGGCACGAGATATACCTAGGCATGCCTTGTGCATGTGCGAATGCTGCAATGAATAAATGTTAGTCAATGCCCCATTGCAGGACCGTCTAGCATTGTTCAACTGCGAAAAACGTGATGACACTCCTACCAAAGTTGATTATGATCATCATGCCCACACCATACACCTGGTTGCAAAGGCATCCACCTCCAGTGGCGTGTGGTTGCTTGGCGGGGATCAGCCCGATGTTGTTCACTTTGAATACGTCGACCTTGCAGGTAGCTGAACCCGGCTTTGTCTGCACAAAAACCAGGACATCCATCATTGCTCCTAAAAAAAACTCCTCTATACCGCTCTGTAAAAAATTGCAGCATGCCAGTGATGCCGCATTATTGTACAATACTTGTGCTATTTTGTCTGATACGCAACCTGTCAAATGTCCATGTGTACACAGTCACCTTGTGTGTGTATATATGCACAGTTTCCTGGTGTAAAAAACAAGGGCATACTGTTGCGAACAATACTCTAGAAAGCAGACTGCAATGCCGTTGTTGCAACCGCACATGTGACAGGATTGTGTACCGCATGCAGGTGAGAATACGTGTAAGTCAGACTTTGGGCACATCACAGCGCAGCACAGCCTTCCACCAGAGCACCACTATTCGTGCATGGCTTCATGCATGACAGTGCTGGGCGTTGGCTGCACTGACGGCACAATCTTGCTGAAGGACACTGCTCAGGTGAGTGAAAGTGCTTACATCTGCAGCATGGCCTCCTGTGACTTCTTGAAATAATTGCACTGGATGATACGAATCCCTTGTGAAATACACTTGTGAAATACCTGGATAACATGCCGCACCATACTGGCAATAACAGATAATCACATGCATGCGCCTATGTGCCCACCAGCCACCACTATTTCCCCCTGCTAAATTCAGAGGGCAGTGATATAAATTTAAAAATCTTATCTCAGGATTCAGCAACTGAGCTGCAGCGGTACTTGGCCCATTCTCAGCCTGTGACTGCAATGGTGGCAGCTAAGGAGACGCTGATTTCAGTTGGCGGGGATGGCATCTGCGTCTGGAAATTGAAATTTCCAGCTGGATCCCCAGATCAGATGGGGGGCGTCAATGCAGACATTGAGGGTCGCCAGTTGAATGCACAGCAGCATACTGAGAGGGAGGATGTTGCTAGGCCTTCCAGCACCAATCACATGGTGGAGGTGTCCATTACAGTTGCCCCGCAGCAGCCTGCAGGCCCTGCCCATAAATCAGACAGCAATGCTGCATTTATGCCAAACTCTCAGCATGCTGATCAGTCATTGGAGTGGATTGTGGCAGCATGTGAACATGTAGCAGCAGAAGGGAAAGCAGAGGATGGGAATGGTCTGGAAAGCGTGGATTGCTATAGCTTGAACACCGAGGATGGGTTTTTCTGTGTGGCGGACGCAAGCAGCTCTGCGGTCCCAGGGGAAGTCAGGGTGGCTGTGGTTGCACGTGATGCCTCGGCTGTTAGAATCTTGCACTGCAACTGCCAGGAAGCAACAATGCCAGTCATCCAGCTTGAGAGCCACGAGCCAGTTGTCTGCTGCTCTCTGTCGGGATGTGGGACCTATTGCGTGATAGGGCACCAAGGGGGTATGCTACAGTCCTTCAACATTCAGACGGGCAGCTTTATGCAGACAATCAGCCTAGGGGAGAATCCAGCGGTGGCAAAGATAACCACTGATGGCCATATACTATGTGTGACAAGGTGAGTGGTTGGGCAGCAATTGCAGCATGCAAATCCTGCCTGACAGTGTATGAATGACATGCAAGCGTTTTGGTACCTTATCAGCCACTGCACGTGGCCTCTTCCTTGAGAGTGATCAGTGCAGCGTGTATGCAAGAGATCACACCCCGACTGCACCTGCTTAAGCCATGCTGTGGACTCCTGCAGTTCCGGCAACTATCATGTCTACATGCAAGATCCGGATCACGCTGATGCCATCAGCAGAAGCACTACTCGGGAGCAGCAGGTCTGCTTGCCTGGCAGTGGAATTCCGTACACTGGCCTGGAGCTATCTCATGACGGACTGTACGCAGCTTGCTACAATCACCAACAGGTGGTGGTGATTGCAAGCCCTTGCGGCCAGCCCGAAGTAATTGAGCATTTTACAATTCCGGTGGGTAATCTATGGGGCCTTATGGCACATGCAACTGTGTGTCATTGCCTTGCTGGGCATACATATTAAGTAGCACCGGATCAACCTGCGGCATCAATCGACTGTGTAATGAATTGGTATAGTCATTCAGGGTGCCATATGATTTCTTCCAACGTCCATAGCAGCCTCATGTACAGGCTTATGGACCCGCCAGCCTGACTGGTCCGTGTTATACAGTTACTTTAACACAATTGTGTTATTCATGCAGGCACAGGAAGCACTTGACGGTGAACCTGCGGCTTGTGCGACCTTTTTGCCCCATGGAAATGCACTCATGTTTGCAAGCAGCTTGCAGCCAATGGTGCACATTCTCCAGTGGGACTGGTCAGCTTCTGTCACCAGCAATGACATTACAATGACTGTCACAAGTGTCAGCCTTGCCTGCCCACTGCAATCCCTCTGCAGCTGCCGGGAGGGAGCTGTGGCAACGGCCACGTTGAGCGGGAGGACAGTGGTCTGTGACGCCAGTGGCGCCTGGTGTGTCATCAACACAGCTAATCTAGGTGGGCAGCCTGCATCTTACATATATGGCGGCAAACTGCAAACTGCATCAGTATTGCCAACTGCAACGTGCAAACGGCAAACTGCATCAGTATTGCTTGTCATCATTTTGCCAGGCTTTCATACATGTGTGTGACTATGCAGGGGCATGCCAGAGGAGCTGGGTGACAAAGGGCGGGGCGGATGGCACCTATCATGTCACCATGCTGAGTGGCAACAACCTGGTCACCTGGACAGCGGTGACACAGGGTCCAGGCACTGATCCGCTACTTGGCGAGTGCTACAGCTGAAGCACCTGTCGGTGTCGGTGATGTCTCAAACTCCTTGAGTACGGTGCTATTGAGAAGTTGAAAGTCGATGCGTAATACCTCTTTGCCCAAAGAGGTTCCCTAGCCCTAGGGTTCTGTAGGGTTCTAAGGGGACTACTGCAGCACCCTGCATGCCTACGTTTGCCACTAAGTCTTGAAACCTGTCGTCACTCGCTGGAAATGGTGGTTGCAGCAGTACTCCAATATTCAACAACTGCAATCTTCGATACATCAACGTTACAACCCTGACCAGTTATGCAATTATTGTAGTACCGCATCCACGTACCAGCTTGCTATCAGTTCCTGCCTGCCTTCATACCTTCCAAGTGTTTACACATGTCACGATGACCATGGTCTTGAGCAACTGTGGATCAACCCCTGGATCTGGGCCTAGGCGTTCTTAGCTGATGGAACTGCTAGAGCCTCAACCACTGTTTTTACAAAAATGAAGTCAATTACCCAAACTCCCGGTGGAGCCGGGCAGGCGCGGTCTTCCCCGGGCGGCGGCGTTTCGCGGGCGGAGGGCAAGGGACATAAATAAAAAAAGACCCGTGAAAGAAAGGCGTGAGGGTGGCAGGGCGGAAACGTGCGACTCGTATGCGGCAACTCGACTTCTTCGGCCAGCACAGAAGTAGATTCAGCTCGCATGTTGGCTGCACAGTTTGCGGCTGCTACCACGTTGTGTGCTAGAAGGAGAGGTGCATCTGATCTGTCCACCCGCCGCGAGGTATTACCTCTACCACTCTGGTATTGGTGTAGTTCCCTCGAAAGCGCAGGCCCTGTTTCCTGCACAATGTCCGCCCCAATCGCTGGCACGGCCTCCCAGGCGGAGGCTCGTTGCCTGCAGGGAGTGAAGGGCACGAAGAATAGCTCGAAGAAGGTGGCCAAGCAGGCCAGCCAGTTCTTTGCCGGCACACCTGTCGCCGCTGCTCCCCAGCACAAGCGGACTGCTCGCGCTGCCAAGCACGTGCTTGCAGTTGCAGCTCCCGAGCAAGCCTCCACCAGCAATGGCAGCCAAGCAGACTTTCTCAGCTGGGGATCATCCAACCTTTCCTCAAAGAAGCGCACAGACCTCAAGACTATCCTGGTGATTGGTGCAGGCCCCATCGTTATCGGGCAGGTACGAATTTCACCCACCACCGAAGGACATCTGCAGCGCGCGTTGTGAAGCCACTGACTGGTTCGTGTGCTGACCTGCAGGCGTGCGAGTTTGACTACTCTGGGACTCAAGCATGCAAGGCGCTCAAGTACGTTTACCTACCAATACATCGTGTGCATGCCCATGCCCACCGCAGCCATGCACACTTTTGACCGCCAACACGTGCCGGGTAGTAGGCTGGGTGTGACACTACTATGCTGCTCGCAGGGCCGACGGCTACCGGGTCATCCTGATCAACTCCAACCCGGTACGTTGCTGACACCCGCCACCGTCCATCCTGTTTCTGATGGCGACCGACTCCCGAGCTGATCCCTGCTTGTCGTGGTGTGCAGGCAACGATCATGACCGACCCAGGAGTCGCAGACCGCACCTACGTGGGGCCGATGACACCACAAACCGTGGAGCAGATTATCATCCAGGTGCGTACCTTATCTGTCCATTGCTATACCGCTGCTAGTGTTCATCCTACAATACACCTGATTGCTGCCGGGCGAAGACGTGCTGTGGCATGTAGCCGTCTAGTCGTATTCCTGGGTACGATCATACTTAAATTGCCGAACTTGTGAGTGCGCGGCGTTTTCGTCGCACTAGACGAACCCCCACCAAAATTGCAATGCTAGCCGTATGCATGCATATGATAACAGTGCTGTCCTTGCTCTCCACAGGAGAAACCCGACGCAGTGCTGCCCACCATGGGGGGACAGACTGCGCTCAACCTGGCAAAGTACTTGGCTGAGGTAGGTCTTTTGCACACCACCTGCTAGCGTGCACTGGACCTGCACGCCCACGGTCTGGAGCGCACCCCCCGTGCTTCCACTTGCTGATCCCTCCACTTCCTTGCTCTACTACTGCTTCGCATTGCTGGAGAGCACTGCCAATGCCGTTGAAAGGCTCCAACTTGTGCTCCTCTTGCCCCAAACTAGCGTTGAATACAAACCCCCTCCGGGCCTGAACCCCCCCCCCCTTCCCCCCACCCCGCCTGCAGAACGGCATCCTCGAGAAGCACAACGTGGAGCTGATTGGCGCCAAGCTGACCTCCATCGACAAGGCCGAGGACCGCGAGCTGTTCAAGCAGGCCATGGTGAAAATCGGGCTCAAGACCCCGCCCTCCGCCACCGCCACCACCATGGAGCAGGCCATGGCCATCAAGGAGGGCCTGTTGGAGAACAAGTTCCCGATCATCATCCGACCAGCATTCACACTGGGCGGCACCGGGGGAGGCATCGCGTACAACGAGGAGGAGTTCATCCAGATCATTGGTGCAGGCATCCAAGCGTCAATGACCAACCAGGTATGTACTACTGCACGTGCACCACGCTCTTTCCTGCCTCACACCTTCAACATGTAGAACGCCGCCCTGCAGGTCGCGCAACCCGACCCTTGCTGCCCGCATGCCTGTTGCTTGTCGGCGAGCGCCTGACTCCCTGCTGTTCGGCCCTGCCCCTCTTCCTGACGTGCTCCCCCTTGCGCAGGTGCTGATTGAGAAGTCCCTCCTTGGGTGGAAGGAGTACGAGCTGGAGGTGATGCGCGACATGAACGACAACTGCGTCATCATCTGCTCCATCGAGAACCTGGACCCCATGGGCGTGCACACCGGCGACTCGATCACTGTGGCCCCCTGCCAGACCCTGACCGACAAGGAGTACCAGCGCCTGCGCGATGCCTCCATCGCCATCATCAGGGAGATGGGCGTGGAGTGCGGGGGGTCAAACGTGCAGGTGAGGGGGCGGTGTCGCAGGGGGATGGTGGGGGAGGGGTTGGCAAGGCCTGCACATGTCACATGGATGGTTGAACAGCTGCGCTGCCAGGCCTCACATCTTCAATGCATCGCACATATGCACACAGAGGGCGGCAATCCACCCAGCACTCTCGATCCCCGCCGCCGCATGCCCACTTCTGACCTAAACCCTAAACCCTGACTCGCACCCCCCTTGTTCACAGCTGACCATCAACCCCGCTGACGGCGAGATGATGATCATTGAGATGAACCCCCGCGTGTCGCGCTCATCTGCCCTGGCATCCAAGGCCACTGGCTTTCCCATCGCCAAATTTGCCGCCAAGCTTGCCACCGGCCACACGCTGGATGAGATTGCAAACGACATCACCAAGAAGACACCCGCGTCATTCGAGCCATCCATCGACTATGTGGTCACCAAGGTGCGGCTGTAAATGATGTTTTGTGGTGCATGGCAGAGCAGGCATGCGCGTCAAGGGAGCGTGTGCTTGGCACCTTGTGGACATCACATGCGTGCCTGAAGCACACCGTGCGCTTCTTGATGTGCACCATCGGGAGCAGCACATGCATGGGCCACACACACACACAGGCAGCACCTGTAAAGCCCTTGCCTCCTGCCCGTGTGTCCCTCTCCCCGCCCCATTCCACTAACCATCCCCCTACCTCTCCGCTGCCCGCAGATCCCCCGCTTTGCTTTCGAGAAGTTCCCTGGCTCCGAGCCCGTGCTGACCACCCAGATGAAGTCGGTGGGTGAGTCCATGGCCATGGGCCGCACATTCCAGGAGTCTTTCCAGAAGGCGCTGCGCTCGCTGGAGACGGGGCTGGATGGCTATTCGCTGCCTCGCGGCTGGAAGCACATGGACGCAGACGCACTGGCCTACTGCCTGCGCGTGCCCAACCCCGAGAGGATCATCGCCACAAAGCAGGTGCGCCTGGGGGGTGGGGGGGGGTGGGGGGGTGCGAGCTGATGTAAGCTGCCATGGCGTGTGTGGCGAGATTTGGGGTGATGATCTGCAGCACAGCAGTGTTGGCAGATGTAGGTGGGCCAGAGGTTTGCGGCTGCACGGTAGTGGCAGAGCTTGTGGTGATCATGGCATGCGTCCTGGCATTGGCCCTGTGCATGTGATCACCCGCCTTCTCCCACTCTGCAGGCTTTTGAGGAGGGCATGAGTGTTGAGGACCTGCAGGCCCTGACCAACATCGACCCCTGGTTCCTGCGCCAGCTGGAGGAGATCCACCAGACGCTGGAGTATGTGAAGAGCAAGCGCCTGCGCGACTTCAGCGCCAAGGATATGGTGCAGATCAAGCGCAGGGGCACGTCAGATGCGCAGATTGCAAAGCTCACAGGTGGGAGGCATGGGGGACTGAGGGCAGTGTCTGAAATGCTTGGATGCATGGAAATAGCAGGTGCAGGACAAAGGGCGGAATACATGTGATCTCTGGCAGCAACAGTTTTTGGGGCGGCAATGCCGGGAACAGGGTTTGGGAAAATCTCATCAATATCCAATATATATATTTTAACAAAAAATGTGGGAATTGCTTCTGGATAAGACTTTTGCTACCTGTTGACACTAGCTAATGCACCCGCCTCACTCACTCATCCCATCCCCCTGTCCCCAGGCTCCACTCCCCTTGAGGTGCGCACCTACCGCAAGTCCCTGGGCGTGGTGCCATCCATGAAGCGCGTGGACACCTGCGCAGCTGAGTTTGAGGCGCAGACCCCCTACATGTACTCAACATATGACGGGGAGGACGAGGCCTTCCCCGACACCCAGAAGAAGGTGCTCATCCTGGGGGGCGGGCCAAACCGCATTGGCCAGGGGATCGAGTTTGACTACTGCTGCTGCCACGCATCATTTGCGCTCAGGTAGGGGAAATGCAATATTTGCAAAAAAAATTCATGGGGATTGCATGTTCTACTTTGCAAAAATCCAGCATGTGTTAAGAGGGTGAGAAGGGTGGCATGGCGTAGGGTACCTGCGTGCCTGTCAGTGCCACACATCTGCAGCCCTGCTGTAGCTGTGGTGGCCATAGCCCCATGCAATTGTTGATGCACATGCACACACAAGCCACCGTCAGCAGGTGTGCCTGTGAGGGGCAAGCCCCTTGTCACCTCTGCCACCTCACCCACCCCCCGCCCGCCGCCCTGTAGGCAAGCTGGGTACGAGACCATCATGATGAACAGCAACCCTGAGACGGTGTCCACCGACTACGACACATCATCCCGCCTCTACTTTGAGCCCCTGACTGTGGAGGATGTGCTCAACGTCATTGAGACGGAGCGCCCAGACGGCATCATCGTGCAGTTTGGCGGCCAGACGCCGCTCAAGCTGGCCACCCCTTTGCAGGAGTACCTCACCGAGTTCCCGATCATGGCCGCGTCAGGTGGGGCTGCAGGGGGGAGGTAGCTAGCCATGTGCACGCATTTCAGGAACACACGCAGCTCATCAGCCAGCCTTGCTTGGGCAAGGATTGTGCATCCCATTATCTGTTCTTGCGCGATTGTGCTGCTGAGTCAGTCTAGATTGCCAAGGCATGCCATGCACCAGCAGCCCTCCTCTACCTTCTCACACCCACCCCCACCCACCCTCCAGGCGCCGGCCCCGTCCAGATCTGGGGCACCTCGCCCGACTCCATCGACGAGGCTGAGGACCGTGACCGCTGGATGAAGCTGCTGCAGAAGCTGGACATCCAGCAGCCGCCAGGTGGCATCGCCACAAACGAGGATGAGGCGCTGCACGAGGCAAGCAAGCTGGGCTATCCCGTCATGGTGCGGCCCTCCTTCGTGCTGGGCGGGCGCGCCATGGAGATTGTGTACAGCGACCAGGATCTGCGCAGGTGAGGGGGGCAGGGGCAGGGGACGGCAAAGCGCTGTGTGCATTGGCTGGGATGGGAATGGTGGGTGGAGGGTATAACAACCATGAGCTGCACTGGCGCAAGAGCTGGGGAGCAAGCCTGCCGAATCACTCCATTTGTCAGCAAGCCTCCCATGCACACCCCCTGCTTTTCCTGTCACCCCCTCACGCCTCCCGCGCCCCGCTTCCCCGCAGGTACATTCGCACCGCCGTGGAGGTCGACCCCGAGCGCCCCGTGCTGGTTGACAAATACCTGGACCGCGCAGACGAGCTGGACGTGGATGCGCTGGCTGACAAGGACGGCAACGTGGTCATCTGCGGCATCATGCAGCACATTGAGCAGGCAGGGGTGCACTCGGGTGACAGCGCCTGCTCCATCCCCCCGCAGACCATCAGCCAGGAGTGCCTGGAGGTTATCCGCGACTGGACTCCCCGCCTGGCCAAGGCGCTCAAGGTGGTGGGGCTCATCAACATACAGTACGCAGTGCAGGACAACAAGGTGAGACAGGGAAGGGGGGGTGTGGGGGCTGGTAGGGGGTGTGTGGGGGCTGGTACAGGGCTGGAGCCAGCTGCTGGGGTCGGTGTCAGCGGGCTGTGCTACGGGGCTGCATGTGTGTAATGAGTGGCACCACTCGGGGTGCATGGTTGTCATGACAATTGGGTGGGGTGTCTGGGTGCCAGGGAAGTGGAGTAGGCCAGTGGGGAGATGTGCACAGCATGTGGCGGAGGGTGTGGTGTGCGCAAGTGGACAGGTGCACGTGGCAGCATGTGGCAGGTGCATGGTTCACCAACACCCTCCCTCATGCTCACCACCCCCTGCCCCCCAGGTGTACATCATTGAAGCCAACCCCCGCGCCTCCCGTACCGTTCCCTTTGTGGCCAAGGCCATCGGCCACCCCCTGGCCAAGTACGCATCCCTGCTCATGGCGGGCCAGTCCCTGTCCGACATTGACTTCACCACGGAGCCTGTGCTGAACCACGTGGCTGTGAAGGAGTGCGTGCTGCCCTTTGACAAGTTCCCGGGCGCAGACACGCTGCTGGGGCCAGAGATGCGCTCCACCGGGGAGGTCATGGGCATCGACACCACCTTTGCAAAGGCGTATGCCAAGGCGGCCATGGCGGCAGGTAGGGGCCAGGCAGAGGGTTTTGGGATTGTGGTGCATGGTATTGACATTGGTGCGGGGTTTGTCAGTGGTGCATGCAGGGTGCGGTACATTCTTTATCATCATGGCAGCACTGCCTGCATGCACATAGGTAGCGCTGCCTGCATACAGGCAGTGCTGCTTAGACAAGGTGTGGGCTGTTGATGGCACACGAGCGCTCTTGATACCGCTCCAAGGGCTGACCCCTCCACCCCCCCTCCACCCCCCCTATAGGCAACAGCCTGCCCACCGAGGGCAACGTGTTCATCACCATGATTGACAAGTACAAGGAGGACATCGTGCCAATCGCGCGCGACCTGGCGGCCATGGGCTACGGCATCATCGCCACCTCGGGCACTGCAAAGGCGCTGGTGGCCGCGGGTGTGGAGTGCGCCACTGTGCTCAAAATTAAGGAGGGTCGCCCCAACGCGCTTGACTTCATGAAGAACGGGGTCATCCAGATGATGTTCATCACCTCAACAGGTGGGTGGGGGCACTGGCAGTGGGTGACAGGACTACGCTTGTGCACATGGTTGCATGTTGACCGACCGCATACAGCTCTACTATTGCACGCGCGCATTGCAATCGCAGCTGCCAAAGTGGCGCTGGTCATGCCTCCACCTACGCATCTTTATTACCCCTCGTGTGCGCCAGTGTGTGCTGAGTATACCCCCTACTACCCCACCCCAGGTGACGAGGGCGATGTGCGTGACGGGAGGGAGCTGCGCCGCCTGGCCCTTGCCAAGAAGGTGCCAATCGTGACAACCATCGCGGGTGCGAGCGCCACCGTGCAGGCGCTGCAGGGGCTCAAGTCTGGGCCCATGGAGCTGCTGCCGCTGCAGGACTACTTCCCAGACTATGCCAGGCACAACATCATGATGTAGGCTGCGCGCCGCTCCAGGTCATGTTGTAGGCAACCGGGGGTGGGGGTGGGGGGTGGGTGTGAGATGGAGTGAGAGTAGGCAGGTATAAAAGTGGCAAGCTTCAGGGCGGCTGCGATGGTGTTTTTGTTGTTTCCGATTTCTTGCACTGCAGTTGTCGCGACATGGGGTGCGTGCATCCCTGGAGCTGCGTGCCTACCTAAAATATGGGGTAGATTATTGTAGGAAACTGTGGGGAGATAAAGCCAGGAAGGGGCAGCGTGGAATAGAATAAGCATTGACATATTTTTCAGAATTTCACTCCTAGACAGCATGTTTGAGGCCCTCAGGCTACCAATATTGCACTGAATGCAGCGCATGCGCATGACATGACATAGTCGCTTTTTTTGCTTTTGTCAGTTCTAGCCAGCATTCAGCAATGAACATCCTTCTCCAGCGGCTGGCCCGCGGCAACATGAAGCACTGCGTATCATGCAGCACCCGCCATGGTAATGACAGTGAGTCACTGTGGGTCTGGATTGGGGTGCGTTTAATACCGCCACAATGTGGCAGGCAGCATAATGGATCAGTTTATTTGTGGCCCAAGCGGCTTGTGATACTTTACTTACAATAGGCTATTCCCCTCATGTTGGCAAAGGTGGCCATGGTACCATCACCGTGAGGCCCTCAGGAGCATGCTGAGCAACCAAATTGGATGATGCCATTGCATGGGCATCAATAATATGTGGCTGCCACCGCTGCAGTGTAATGAGATTGTCATCATTATATATTGCAGAATTCTTTTAAGAAACTTTCTGAGAAAGAGGACGCACAGCGGCGTATTAAGAGCCTCTGGCTCGCACCAAGTTGGTTGAACCAGCCACTTCAACTACACTATACAGTCACGTGACAGTCACTACATAAATATTCGATTTGGAATTGCTTGAAATTAACTTCAACGCAATTATAAGTCTCAGTCTGCCAGGCTGAGATATGCAACCTGCACTTGCTGTGCATTTGCAGATTTGTAACTTGGAGGTAAAGTGCCCCAATAAATTCGGCAGTCATCGCACAGTTGCCGCAGCCCGGCTCGAGGCTCGACCAGCACGCAGGACTGGCCACCCATCCCAGACCAGTTGGACTGGCCACACACCTCAGACAGGCTGGTTGGAG